>PVJC01020499.1:0-29356 GCA_004026665.1 Murina feae
TCAAGATTAGTGTTGGTTTAGTAGTGGGTAGTATTAGTAAAATAAAATGTGGACTGAGTGTGACTCAATTGTTATTATTGAAACTTAACTAGGTAAAAATGTAAGTCAGAATTATCTAAAATTTAGTTTTAAAATTGGAATATCACCTAAAAAGATTTCAAAATAATTAATAAGCATATTTTATTTTTTGTTACAAGTACTTTCTGAAGAGCAAATATGCTTATTCCAGCTGCCCCTAAGAACCCAGCTCCCACTAGTGAGGGAGAAATGTGACTCTCAGGCAACAGTTGGATGATTTCCTAGAAACAGGAGTCACAGAGCACACTGAAGGAGGCCACGCTGGGAAGCACTGAGATATCAGGAGGCAGAAGAAGCAAGGGGAAATTGTAGGTAGCCGTGATACAGAATTTTTGGACTGGAATCCGGATTCTTTGTCCACCGGAGCTGAATAATGAATCCATAGACGGAGGGTAGTATGGCAAAGGTGGAGATTTATGGAAGAGCAAGTACAGACTCCCATGTGGGCGGAGGGAGAATCCCACAGAATGGACTCCCACTTGGGGAAGGGGAGAGGGTCTCATCCTGTCCCTTCTTCCGCAGTTTATAAAGGCTGCAAGTCCCTGTGTCCGGATATCCCCTCTGATTGGCCACCATCAATCCCCCTTTTTGATTTGGTCACTATAGCAACTCCTGAACTCAAAGGTCAACTACAAGGGGCATGTGGTACCCTCCTCCCTTATTGTTCTTTTCTTTCTGGGCTTTCTTCCTTCTTCTTTATTTTGTAAATATAGACCTTTTTGGCTACTTCCAGCTCCCTTGTCTTACTCCCTGCACCTGGCTTTCTTGTGTTATGGAGATGTACCTTCTCCCCACCTGTAGCCCTGTGATTTTCCATGGACCCCAATTCTAAAAATCCCCTAAGCCTGCCTATAGTCCCCTAAAATTCCCATTTCAGCAGCCTCTGCTGTCACTTCCTCAGAAGGAACTAGCAGAGCTGGGCAGCAGGTTTAGGATTGGCTAGTTTGAACATCAGCAGGCTGGGCATAGGCACTGGATGTCTGCCACCTGCCTCTTTGATGGTTGCAGCAGGTGGATAGGGCCTGGCATGAGAGACCTGATAAAGCAGGTGGTTAGGGTGTGGGCCCTAGAGTGACTGGTTTGGATCTAAAGGTGTGCTCACCAGCCAGTGGTTTACTCTCTCTAGGAACTTGCTACCCTTGGGAGGGGCAGTCTCTCCAGGATCAGCAATGCACCATGATACCAGAACATTGAAATAGAAGGAACAAAATAAATAAAGCTGTGTGAAATGAATTTCAAATGACAAAGTAAGAAATAACCTCCTCTCGCTGTAGGCAAGACAAATTTTTATTTGCAACTGTTTGTGAAGCAGAATTTTTGGACTGGAACCTGGATTCTTTGTCTGCCAGAGTCAAAGAATGAATCCACGGGCACAGAGTAGTAGAGCAAAGGTGGAAATTTATTGAAGAACAAGTACAGACTCCCATGTGGGGAGAGGAAAGAGTCCCACAGAATGAACTCCCAAGTGGGGAGGGGGAAAGGGCCCCACTGAGTTCCTTCCCCCTAGGGCTTATAAAGGCTGCAGGTCTTGATATCCCCTCTGATTGGTCACTATTCCCTTAGACTAGTTACTATAGTAACTCCTAGGCTCAAAGTTCGAACCTCACACAGGTCATGTGAGGTTCTCCCCGCTCCTTCCTTATTGTTTTCCTATCCCTTTGGGCTTTCTTCTTCTCCGTCTGGATGAAGGGCTTCCTTCTCTTTATTTTGTAAATATAGACCTTTTGCTGTTCCCAGCTCCCTTATTCTATGGAAAGGTACCTGTTGCAGCTTTTCAGCTTCCATATTCTAGGGAAATATGCCTTCTGTTGCCCTGCAGCCCTGTGCTTCCTCCAGGGTCCCCTTCATTTCTAAAATTTCCTAAACCTGTCTTTTTCACCTCCCCAAATTCCTGTTTCATTTGGCTGTTGTGAACTTACGAAGTATGCCAGCTTATACCCACAGCTCTGAAAGGAGAGACTTTGTAAACAGCTCAACTAGCAAGACCTTAGGATCAAAAATCTGAAAGCTTGCTCTCAAGCACAGCTGGAGCAAGCCCTCCAGTGGTGAGTGGCAGAGCCGGTTCACCTTATCCACAGAAAATGACTCTCGAGCATTAGTCAACTGCTCTCCTGGCAAAGGTCCCGGAGACCCTGGGAGAGGGTGAGGGGAATGGCAGAGGCGGGATGATGTTTATTTCCAAACCTTCTGTGACCTGGTCAATCCTTTATCAAATTATCGGCTATGGTTAGGTGTACTCACTTGTATTTTGCTAGAGATAAAGAGTGATGGATTAAACCTTTGAAGCAAGGTAGGGTGAAAGATGGAAGAATATTTTTCAGCTACTCTATTTCAAAGCCATTTATAAACCCTCCCTGTCTGGCCTGTAGCCCATCCATCATCCTCTTAGGCAATTCATCAATGCACTTTTGCTCGCGGATAAGTAGTTACCTTCTATTTACACTCCATGGAGGTGTTAGTACCAGGGACGCTGTGGGGTCAGCTGGTGGATTCTGGCAGGTTAATGCCCAAATGAGGGTCGCGGATTAAGTGGACCACAGACAGCCAAGCTTCTCTAGATTGAAGGATGCTGTCCTACATTCTCAGGGGATTAGGACAGTTAGAAAACAAGTGCACCCCTATTGGAAGTGATTCTCTAACACTGAAGACCCACTTCAGTGAAAAATCACATTAGTGCATATTTTTAGTTCCCACAGAAAATTAAATAGACATGTGTGACCAAGTCCCCTTCTCAGCCGAGACAAGGAGAACTGTATAAAAGCCACTACCAGTGACCTTCATATAAAACAAGATACAGTGGGCAGCTGTGAAATCACAGAGCGTTTTGGATTCTGTTAGCTTCCTTCCGGCCTGCTCTGAATGTGCACCCAGCTTGACTGGAAGTCCTACCCCTCCATGCAAGAGAGAAAGCACTTTAGGCTCCTGCTTCCTTCTTATTCACTACTTATTTTGGTGACTTTGTAAAGCAAATGAGAATTCTCCAGAGGAAAAGAGGAACATTCTGAGATGTCCCAGATTAAATCACTGCAGTCTGGAGGGTGGGAGTGTAAGGGCGGAAGGGCGGTGCGAGAGTGTAGACCTGCCAATAGGGATGCAGAGGAAATGCCCAGCCCAGGACCTTCCCTCGACCAATCAACAGGAGCCACACACGTTACCCCACCCACTACTTCCGGCTCTATAAATCCTTTGTTTTGCCTGAAACCCGCACTTCCTGCCCTGCCGCGTGGCTGTGCCAGTGGCCAGTGGGTGAGCGTGGGAAGTCCAAGTTAACTTGAATAATAAAGGCCCTCATGTTTTTACAGCGGTTTTGGGGCTCACTCGTAGTCTTTGGGGATCACGACATCTGGGTATAACAGGAGGAAGAGACAGAGGGAGTGATTGGGTTAACAGCTGTGGGCTGAAATTAAAAACACACTGCTCCCATTCCCAAGTACCCTCTGAAACCCGAATCTATCTTCATGCCACTGACTAGAAAAAACAGCTCGTCACCAGTTGCCAGGCCCTCTTGCTTGCAGGTGAGCTTTCCAGGCTGTTGCTCTTAAGTCAGAATCATCAAATACTTCTTCCTCTCTCAGAACTTACCCCATGCCACCTGTCCCCTATTGTGGTCATCCCCCATCTATAGCCAGTGTAAATTCTTTCAAAACAACATATATCTTTCTTTCCTAAACTCAGGCAGAATCTAAGGTCATTGATAGGTACTTTTATTTTGCTTCTTTATCATTTTTTAAGGTATCGTTTAGTAACACTGATGGTTTTTCTTCTGGTTTACAGTTCTGTGAATGTTAACAACTTTATATTTGTGTACTACCATTACAATCAAGATACAGAACAGTTCTATTAATGCCAATAATTCTCTCTTGCTATCCTTTATAGTTACCACTACCCCTACCCATCCCCGCTTCCCCCCCCCACACACACACACATAACCCTTGACAACTACTGATGTCTTCTCCATACAGTGGTATTGCCTTTGGAGAATGCCAGATAAATAGAATTATATAGTTATGTAACTTTGGAGACTTGTTTCTATTACTCAGCAATAATGCCTTTGAGATGCATTGAAATTGTTGTGTGTATTACTAATTTACTCCTTTAACATTCCATTAAACAGATACACCAATGTGTATACTCCCATTTGCCCACTGAAGGATATTTGAGTTGTTCCAGTTTATAAATAGAGCTGCTATGAGCATTAATGTCCATATTTGTGTGTGAACATAAGTTTTCATTTATCTAGGGCAAATGCTGAGGGATCGATCTGCTCAGTTATTTGGATGGTGTATAAGAACCAGTCTCAGAGTTCTTCTATTTTTTAAAATTTATTCTTATGTTTCTTTGTATGGGGTAATAGATTGGGGATTTAGTTGGGTAAGTTTAGCAACTATATCTTCGGAGGTTTCTCAAGATATAATAGGCAAAAGAAACTCACAGGTAATTTAGACTTTGGAAAATTCAGAGTGAAGTAAAGTACTTGGAGAAGCCCTATTTTGAAGGTTAAGTGACTAAATTCCCTTCCTGGTATGATTTCTGTATCACATAATTTAATTGCACTGTCCTCACCTGCAGTGTTCCCAGGCCTTACAAGGTTTATTATGAAGCCACTGTCAGTTTTTATTGCAGCTGTAACCTTTCTCCACAGGCTTTACTGCTCATTGGGTCTGGAATAGGGTATGAATCTGAATCGTTCATTTGTTGATGTGACCAGAATAGTTTCTCCCTTCCCACTAATGCCAAGGCTTTGCTCTGAGCTCAACCTAGTCATGCCTGGATCCCTTACTTCTTCAGGATTAGTCTTTTCTCACTCCTCGTGCAAGTAGAATTTGTGGCCCATGCTACCAGCTCCCCAGACAATTGCAGATGCATGTGAGTTAAAATAATACACATAGCCCAGATAAAACCTTTTCCAGTCTATCCCCATCACTTTATAGCCAGTTTACTAGTCCTGAGGTAAATGATCTATCCTCTGACAATTTTTATTTATAAAGTAAATATGTTATTAGCACCTAGCATAGAGTTGCTGTGAGGAGTAATTGAGTTAGTAAACCTTTTGATTTAAAAAATATTTTTAATGTTTTTATTAATTTTAGAGAGAGAGGAAGGGAGAGGGAGAGAAAGATAGTCACATTGAATAACTGTCCCATTCATGCTCCCTACTGGAGACTGAGCCTGCAGCCAGGGCATGTGCTATGACCAGGAATTAAACCAGCAACCGCTTGGTCTATGGGACTATGCTTAACCAATGGAGCCACAACTGTGAGGGCTTAATATACCTTTGGAACAGCATCTAGGAGTTGCTGTGTAATAATGTCAAACTGTATTTTATTACTATCATTTTCTCTTTCTAAATCAAGCTTGATGTTAGAAATGGTGTTTTTTACTCAGTGATTTGTGTTTGAGAAGTTTCAAGGGCAAATCTGAGACCACCCAAATATCATTGGCCTCTGCCCTCCAGTGTTTGGGATAAGTCATTCAGAAACTTTATAATTATGTCTTATATTAAAACTAGAGGCCCAGTGCATGAAATTTGTGCACTGGAGGGGGGTGTCCCTCAGCCCAGCCTGTACCCTCTCCAATCTGGGACTCCTTAGGGGATGTCCGACTGCCAGTTTAGTCCTGATTCCACAGGCCTAATCTGGGACTTCTGGCTCCCAACTGCTAGCCTGCCTGCCTGCCTGATTGCCCCTAACTTCTTCTTCCTGACAGCCCGATCACCCCCTAACCACTTCCCTGCCAGTCTGATCAATGCTTAGCAGCTCCCCATCTGTCCTGATTGCCCCCAACTGCCCTCCCCTGATGTTCCAATCACCCCAAACTGCCCTCCCTTGATGGCCCAATTGCCCCCAACTGCCCTCCCCTGCCAGCCTGGTTGCCCCTAACTGCCCTTTCCTGTAGGCCTGTCCCCCCCAGCTGCCCTCCCTACCCTGCAGGCCTGATTACCCCCCACTTCCCTCTCCTGCCAGCCTGGTTACCCCAATTGCCCTGCCCTGCCATTCTGGTTGCCCCTAACTGCCCTCCCCTGCATGTCTGTTCCCCCCAACTGTCCTTTCTCCTCTGCAGGTCTGGTCCCCGCAAATGCCCTCCCCTGGAGGTCTGGTTACCCCCAACTGCCCTCCCCTATTGTCCTGGTTGCCCACAACTGCCCTCCCCTGCCAGTCATCTTATGGCCGCTATTGTTGACCATGTGGGGGTGGCCATCTTGTGCAAGAAAATGACAATCAATTTGCATATTACCTCTTTATTATATTGGATTCCATTGAAAAAAAAAAAAACCGCACTGTATATAATTAGCCACACCAAGTGTCATTTGTAGAATAATATTAATAAATAGTCATTTAAATATTAATTTAAGTTTTTGGAGGAATTGCATTAATCTCACAGGGAACTAATATTAGCCTTTATTCTCCCATGTTTCCATTGAAATACTCTAAATAATTTATCCCCAAATGGATTTTCAAAAATTTATTGGAAGTTTTAAATATGCTTAGGGATACCTTCCAAATTTTTGCTAAATGTATGGTCTTTCATCACACTCCTGTGATAGCATTGTAAGATAGGATATAGCTATCTGAGAAAGTTTTATTTAACAAAAATGAAGTACTAATACTCTGTGATGAACAATTATGTAAGTGTTACTAATTTGGTATTCATGATCCATAAAAGTACTTAAATATGTATGGAAGGAGATGAATTAGGGAAAATAAAATTCTATAGCGGCTTACCATAATACATTAACATGCCTTTTAGTATATATTAATAGTTTATTTTAAAGGAAATTGCTTTTATGTAACATTGGAGAGAAAAGCTATTGATATGTTAGCACTAATCCAAAATTAGCATTTTCCCATTTTCCATTTATGGCTAACTATATTCTTAGAGAACTAGAAATAAGAGGAACTGTGTGAGTTGACTTTTGTGGTTATGTTTGTTTGATATTTGATGAGATAGTGGCATTTGATGAGAGTAGATGATCAAAACTTCTTTTACTTAGTTTTGAAGATTTTTAAAAGAAGGTTAAAAATATTCTCTCCACCATTGCTTGCCAAAATAAAAAAAAAAATCATCTTCTAGTTATGTAGTCTTCTCTCTAACTGGACTTATGGTATCTTTATTAAGCAATGGCTTTTCAAGCATGATTAGCAATACTTTTATTCAACACAAGAACAAGAAATGGATTTTATTGCACTTATTTTATTGTGTTTTATGGATCATGACTTTAACTGAACTAAGCAGTCAAACGCTGTATGAAAAATACAGCTATAGTGGGCTCTTGACCACATTTGTTTCTGTAGTTTACTATTTCTTCATGTAGCCAAGTCACATTTTCATACAATTAACACTTATCCCTAAACACCTATGTATCACCACAAAACACCACAGCAATCAGCATGTATTTACTTCAGCTCATTGACCAACACTTTACTTACCTTTTAAAATGTGTGTGTGTCTGAGGTAAGCCTAATTCAGCAAAACAGAGAAACAGACTATTGATTCACTTTTAAAACATAAACTATCCCCCTTAAAATGTGAGAATTATGAATACATAGCACTGTAGGCAATATTAGTAGCTCATTTTCTCCTTTCAAATAGACTCCCTTTCTAAATCCCTCTATCTGCTGCTTAATCAGATAGATTGGATGGTCTGGCTAGATGAATCACACACAGTTCATTACTTTCTCACTATAAACATGTTTTTATTTCACAAAGGCCATGTGTTGTCTGCTTATAATCACTTTAATTCTAATACCTTTAAATTCAGTAGCGTTTCAAAAATGTAGAACTATAAACCCAAGTTTCACAGTTGACAAAGATAAAGGAAATTCTTCTTTAGTGGTGGGTTGGGACATAATCATGCACCAAGAAGACTTTATTTATGGATCACCAATCTTCCCACCTGTAACTTCTTATGCTTGAGTCCTGCCCCATATTGTATGTATATTTTAATACTAGGGACATGTCTGATTTTGCATATTTATGAAGCAGAGGATTTTCTGCTCAGAGCATCCAGTGGTAAAATGATCACTTCCAGTGTCTCACTCAGACTAGGGTGCTATGCCAAATCATTGAGTCTGTGGAAGTTCAGATAAGATACTATTCTGTCATCCAATGAGTTTTGCTTCCTTTATGGACTATGTATATCATTCTACATTTATGGGCTAAAGTGTTGATCGTTAATGCTAAATTGCTAAATGAAATTGCTTTAAGCCACAAATCAAGAGTAGGTGGCAAGAATTATCATTTAGTTGTGGTTTCTTTGAGAGCTGTGCTTCCAAAGCTTTGGAGCCCACAGGTGGCTTTGAGGGGGGACAATATAAGAGTAATGGCTTTACCAGGAGGAATTTATATTTTGATGGGAAACTTTTGGGTGGAAAATGATTTTAGAATTCATAACATGTATTACAAAGACAAAGTAAAAAAAATTTACTACATGCTTGTTTTTTTTTTTAAATTTATGTGTATTGTTGAAAGCATAAAGATGTCAAATCCCCTCTTTGACCTCTTCTAGCCTGCTCCTGCCCCCTGTCCTAGGCCTTTTCCACGATGTTGTTCTGTCCTTGGGCTATGCTTATATGCATATAAGTTCTTTGGTTATTGCAATGGTTAGTGACTTAGGACTGCTTGGATGTATGGAGCCTGGGCAGAAGGAAACCTTACCTTTCCTCTCAAAATTGTACCCTGATAAATGCTCCCTTTCCTGATTTTTAATATAGTTAAATATGTTTATAGATGATTCTTTACAATTCTGAAATCTTCCCCTTTGATGAGGATCACACAGGAGTGTTTGAATTCACTTATTATTTTCAGCTCTATCATTTTAGAAATTAGAGTGTTGTGGTCCTACATTTGTAGAGTCTGGGAAAGAATTATCTTATGGTCTAATAAGTAGACACAAATTTGGCAAATTAAATGACTTAGATTTCAAAGTTCTTTAAAGACTCTACTATCTTAAATTTACATCTTGATATCTGGAAGAATACATTATTACCACGGCGGCCTTCCCTTGATGATATCTATGACTGTGGTTGGAAATTTTTATTAAAAACATTACTTAAAAAAAAAACCATGTGAACCCTTTTGTTTTCAAATAATAAACAGTTTTTACTAGCATAAAAAATGTTTCAAAATAAAATGCCTAAGGGGCCCAATTTTAAAATTTGTTATCAAAAGCATGTTACTTGAATTTGAAGTAGTTTTTATTTATCTAAAAATCTATTCTATAAACTGATGTTATTTAAAAAATCAGATTGAAAAGTGATGGTACTGATAATTTAATTGGTATATATTTCAGTTAAAACACACACACACACACACACACTCACACACACAAACAAAATTATAGCCCTAGCTAGTTTGGCCTGGTGGATAGAATGTCGGCCTATGGACTGAAGGATCCTAGGTTTGATTCTGGTCAAGGGCTCATGCCTGGGTTGCAGGCTCAATCCCCAGTAACAGAAGTGCAGTTAAAATGTTTAACTATATTTTAACTCATTTATTAAAATACAGTATGTTTAACTGTATTTTAACTCATTTGTTAAAATACAGTTAAACATTTCTGAGATGTCTTACAATTTATAAGAACACGAGAGGCCCAGTGCACAAAAATTTGTGCACTCGGGTTGAGGGGTGTCCCTCAACCCGGCCTGTGCCCTCTCGCAGTCTGGGACTGAAAGGGTGGTGCAAGACTGCGGACCAGCCAATAGGGATGCAGAGGAAATGACTCAAGTCTAACTGCACCCTGCCCCCCTGTGCAACTGGAACTTGACTCTTCCCTCGACAAATCACGCATTACCCCACCCACTCCCTATAAATCCTGTTTTCCTGAAACTCGAGCACTTCCTCCCCGTCGCGCCACTGCATTGGTGAGCACGTGTGGGACGAGGTCCGAGTTAACTTGAATAATAAAGGCCCTCATGTTTTTGCATTGGGTTTGCATTGGACGCGGGCTCCCTGGGTGGTCTTTGGGGATCATGAAATCTGGGTGTAACAGGACCCCTCAGGAGATGTTCACCTTCTGGTGTGCCTGGCCAGCCTGGGTGAGGGGCAGAGGGCCATTTCAGGCTGCTCACCGCCCCTTCAGGGTTTGGGTCCCTACTGGGGTGCCTGGCTAGAAGCAGCTATCTGGGATTTATTTAACTTCTATAATTGAAACTTTGTTGCCTTGGTCCCCGCTCTGCCTTGGTCCCCGCTTGAAGCTTGTAAGTACCTGGGGTTTGCTTAACTTCTATAATTGAAACTTTGTAGCCTTGAGTAGAGCTCAGGGCCCTGGCTTCCTCCATTGCCCGGGGCAACCCTAGATCCCTGGATGCCGCCATCTTAGTTGAGTTAATTTGCATATCCACTCCTGATTGGTTGGTGGGTGTGGCTTCTGGGTGTGGCTTGTAGGTATAACAGAGTGAGGGAAAATTTGCATATTACTCTTTTATTAGATTATATATATGGTTAGAATTTTTATACTCATTTAAAAAGTGAATTGAGTTCAGTACCATCCATCATTGACTGATTGAATGCTCTGACAAGGAAAAAGCAATTGTTTTCTGAGCTTTTGTCTGACTCATGACATGACATAATCAGGGAGTTAGCTCTAAGCAACATGAAGTTGTTGTAAAACTTGAAAGAGCCCAGCAGCGTGGTTCAGCGGTTGATCTTCTATCTGTGAACCAGGATGTCATGGTTTGATTCCCAGTCAGGGGACAGGCCCAGATTGCTAGCTTGATCCCCAGTAGGGAGTATGCAGGAGGTAGCCGATCAATGATTCTCTCTCATCATTGATTTTTTTTCTCTTTCTCCCTCTCCCTTCCCTCTGAAATCAATAAAAATATATACAAAATAAAATGTGTAAGAACTGTAAAAATTACCCCTGCCCCCTATTATTTCTTTCTTTTATAATGAAGCTATTGTTTTATATATGCAGAAGGGAAAGTTTAGGTAGAGGAAAATAACGACAGCCACGAGTTATTGTTTTTAAGCACTGTGATTTATAAATGAAATTGTACTGTATAGTGTTTCAAATGTTTCACATTCCATATGTTTCCTTCTCTCTGAATCTCTCTCTCTGAATCCTCCCCTCTTCCCATTCATGCAGTTCAGGTAATGCTTAAGAAGGGGTAGGTTGAGGAAAGAGGGCAAAAACTCTCCCTTGGAGTTCTAAGTGTTGTGTTTTATCAGCTGCAAGTGTGACTTATTTATTCTTCTACAGCACATTATTGACAAATTTAAACTGTTTTTCTCATGTTCTCATCAGTGCCATGGCTCAGATAAAAATAAAATATATTCTTTGAGGAGTATTCTTATACTCATTCATTCATTTGCTTATAAGGCAAATATTTAATGGAAATTTTCAATGAACCATGGTATAAATACTCCCACCAATTTTAGGTACTGCAATAGACACTGTTTGGCAAGGAAAAAGATGAACACAGATCTACTCCAAATGGCTTATATGTTGTGGGTATTGGAAGACAAACATTAAATAAAAAATTATGTAAACCAGTTATAACTGTCATAAATGCTATCAAAAGAAGTACTAAGTGAACAAAAGGAGTATAGGCTAGACATTGGAACTGGGGACTTAAGTAGGGTTTATAGAACTAATTTAGTTATAAAGAATTTTATATACTTCACTTAAACATATAAACATATGTACATATATTTTTTAGGCTTAAATTTATTCTTTCATGAATTTTTTTAATATATATTTTATTGATTTTTTTACAGAGAAGAAGGGAGAGAGATAGAGAGCTAGAAACATCGATGAGAGAGAAACATCTATCAGCTGCCTCCTGCACACTCCCTACTGGGGATGTGCCCACAACCAAGTTATATGCCCTAGACCGAATCGAACCCGGGACCCTTGAGTCTGCAGGCCGATGCTCTATCCACTGAGCCAAACCGGTCATGGTTCTTTCATGAATTTTGATAGCAAAAATATAGAAAGAATTATATATGTATGAAAATACAAATATATTATAAATTTTAGACAGATAAGGATATGTGATTTATACTTTACAAATAATAAACACAATATTCTTTGTTTTAAATTCCATATAACCAATTTATTCTTTCAGAATGCTTTCATTGATTTTTTTCTTTACTGTTATACAAGTACCTAAACTGTGGTTGTAAATGACAAATGAGTATAGTTTTAATATAGATATTGGTTGATATTTTCACTTACACTGACAAAACAGAAGTGAAATAAATGAAAATATCTGTTGAAACTTCATTAGTTCTTCAATTATATAAGTAACTTTTTGCTGAATCAGATAATGTTTTAGAAATTGGAAGGATATTTTGAAATTTTATGCTATTCGCAATGTGATTATAAGCATGCATACTTTTAAGTTTAACTTGCATTATTAACATTTTCACCACTTTATTAAGTCTAGACCATCAACAAATAATAAGTCAAGCCAGGATTTGTAGCATTTCACAGTTTCCATAGTGTTAACACTCTTACAATACCCAACTTAAAAACAATGTGGTCACTAAATGTAGAATTGGGAAAATACATGAAATAGTGTACCTTTATGTTGTTTTTCCACCCTACACATGCAATAGCAAAAATAAATCCAAGAGCATAGATAATACAAAAAATGCAGTAAAATTATTGGGAAGTGATGTTTTAGTATTTGTGGTTTTACTTAGCGTAGCAAATGCTTAGCAAAATTCTTGAAATTTTAACAATTGTTGTTCTAGGACACCACTAATGGGTATTTAGCAAAATAAACTATTCTGAAAAAATTTATCACTACACATCTCAGGTCTGATTCTAGGATTTTATAACTGGTGTTGTTCCTAGGAATAATTTGTTTAGGAAATAGGAAATGTGTTCATAGGCCCTAGAAGACAAAATGATGTTCAGACTTTGATTTCCATGTTCAGGATTTTGGTATCAGGTTTCTTGTTTTACCTTAAAATTCCAGCAGTACTTTGTCTTCTTCATGGATGAAAGTCACCCTCACTTTGGCCATTTATACTTGAAACAGACTCACTCTGATTGTGCAGATGTTCCACACATGCAAAATATCCTGGAGTTTTTACTCCTGGAGTTTATATGCACCGTAATCTAAATGCCACATTTACTAACCTCTTAATCTCACCCAGGTAAACAGACACCTCTTTCCATTGTGTCCTCATTGCATCCTGTGTGCGCATCTAGCCCTTTATTTTGTTGAAGATATTCATTTACTGCTTCATGTGGTTGGCTGTAAAATCCCTTATGGAAAAAGTTTGGACACCATATTTATTTCACACTTTAATTAGCAGTAAATTTAAAACATTAAATATATTTGTGAATGGATGGCAACAAAATTGTTTTTCCTGCCCTGATCGGTTTGGCTCAGTGCATAGAGCGTCAGCCTATGGACTGAAGGGTCCCAGGTTCGATTCCGGTCAAGGGCATGTACCTTGGTTGCAGGCACATTCCCAGCAGGGAGTGTGCAGGAGGCAGCTGATCTATGTTTCTCTCTCATTGATGTTTCTAACTCTCTATCCCTCTCCCTTCCTCTCTGTAAAAAAATCAATACAAATATATTTAAAAGGATAGTTTTTCCTGGTCTGCTAAGTGTCTAAGCAGACTGTGTTGTATGGGGCTGTAATTTTTAAATGCACTGAAACTATTGATCCAAGTTGCATGTTTGTCACTCATCTTCATATTCAACAATAAGCTGATCATTTCAAATAAACATATTTTATAGACTAGTTCCAGTGTTAAATGTTTTTTTTTCTTATCGGTCAAAGGATCCTGTCATCTAAATCTTTCTCAATTCACATCTGTAGTTGAGTTGTAGTTGTTAACTCCATGATCAAAGCCATGAAGTTTATTCCTATGCCTTAATAATCACACTCTTAATTTATATATTAAAAACATGTTGAGTATTTGTTATGTCAGAAATGAAAGGCCAAGTATAGGAGTCACAAACATGAATAAGGTCATGTCATTGTTTTTTTAGGACTCAATAACCTAATGATGAGGGAGACCAAAAGGCATATAGATAAATTATAAAATATAGTTCGTGCTATTACAGAACTATAAACAAGTATTTTAGGAAAAGCAATATATTTTATTTTATCATTTAAACTATCCTCAATTTACAAAGAAATTGTAAAGGGAGAAAATAAGGATGTTAGGATTAAAAAAATAAATAATTCTTCAAATGTTTTAAAACATCATCTTTCATGTTTAGAAAGTCTTAAGATTTTGTTTTTGTCTATGTCATGTAAACAGAATTACTGTAAGTCATTCAAGACCTCATTTTATATTTTTAGTATTTTGATTTCTAGGAACATTATCTTCAATTCTATTTTTAAAGTTAGAAATAACCTCATTTATAATCTTTTCAGCAAGTCCAGAGTCCTGGGAATAGTGAAGCATTGTCACAATCCTGAATAAATATAGTTTCAACTGCTTTTCAGATGCTGTTAGACTACTACTAAATGGAAGCTTTACACAGAAAAAGTGAGTGAATAAATGAAGGAAGGAATGAAAGAAGGAAGGAAGGAAGGAAGGAAGGAAGGAAGGAAGGAAGGAAGGAAAGAAGGAAGGAAGGAAGGAAGGAAGGAAGGTAGGAAGGAAGGAAGGAGGGAAAATGGAGAGAGATCTACCACATTGAATTTCACTTCCTATAGTTGGAGGAGTAGTTTATTGAACCACAGCTATTTAAATTTCTAAGTGCAGAGCCAACATAATTAGGCAACCAATGTTATACTGCAACATTGTATAAATTAGAAACTGAAAAAGGTTTGTAAACTCTATGTTCTGCTCTCCTGCCTATACAAGACAAGCTTCCACATTCATTAAGCATTTAAGTTTTGGGGTAAGTTTTAAATATAGCAATGTTATTTTTTAAATTATATTTTATTTATGTTTCCCATCACCTTTTATTCCTGCTATGCCCTCTACTACCTCCACAAACCCCCTCCACCCTCACAATCATCACACTGTTGTCCATGTCCATGAATTCTCATTTTTCCCCATTAAAAAAAAATAATGTAATACTTTAAACAAAAAAATAAAATAAAAAAAGAATAACATATTCTTTATTCTCAGACCCTTTTCCCACTACACTTTCAGTCACCTCTCAACTGGAATGTTAATACAAACTATATCATCTATGTATCTTCTCTTCATCTATCCATTCATTCATCCATCCATCCAGCCAGCCATCCAGCCAGCCAGCCATCCAATCTACTACTTACCTGCCTATCTACCCACCTATCTACTTACCTGCCCATCTGTCTGCCTGCCTCCCTCCCTCCCTCCCTCCTTCCCTCCCTCCCTCCCTCCTTCCCTCTCTTCCTGCCTACCTAGCTATCTACTTATAAACCTATTTATCTAATGATCTGTCATCTATCCCTGTCTCTATCCTATCTCTTTCTGTTTCTGTCTTCTGATTCTGGATATTGTTGTCATTAAAACATAATTTTATTATTTGCCATGTCTATAGAGAGGGGGAAATAAATGTCTGTCAGTTGAATGAGATTACAATTAACCCTTGAGCAGTGTAGGAGTTAGAAGTGCTGACCCTGTACAGTTGAAAATCTACCTACGACTTTTGACTCCCCCAAAACTTAACTACTTATAGCCTATTTTACAATAAAGTAAGCTAGAGAAAAAAAAAACCCTAAAGACTCCATTAAAAAACTATTAGACTTAATAAATGAATTCAGCAATGTAGCAGGATACAAAATTAATGCTAAGAAATCTATTGAATTTCTATACACCAATAGTAACTTATAGAAAGAGAGATTACAGAAGCAATCCCACTTACTATCACACCACAAAAATTAAGATATCTAGGAATGAACTTAACTAAAGAGGTAGAAGACCTCTACTCAGAAAACTACAGGATGTTGAAAAAAGGATAGAGGAAGACATAAACAGATGGAAGAACATACCATGTTCATGGATTGGTAGAATCAACATCATTAAAATGTCCATACTACCCAAAGCAATCTATAAATTCAATGCAATTCCCATTAAAATACCAATGGCATATTTCACAGACCTAGCACGAACTCTCCAAAAATTCATCTGGAATAAAAAAAAGACCCTGAATAGCTGCAGCGATCCTGAGAAAGAACAAAGTAGGTAGGATCTCCATACCAGATATCAAGCTATATTACAAAGCCACAGTGCTCAAAACTGCCTGGTACTGGCACAAGAACAGACATATAGATTAATGGAATAGAATAGAGAACCCAGAAATTGACCCAAGCCAATATACTCAATTAATATTTGACAAAGGAGGCAAGAACATACAATGGAGTCAAGACAGTCTCTTTAATAAATGGTGTTGGGAAAATTGGACAGATATATGCAAAAAAATGAAACTAGACCATCAACTTACACCATACACAAAAATAAACTCAAAATGAATAAAAGATTTAAATGTAAGACAGGAAACCATAAAAATACTAGAAGAATTTAAAGGCAACAAAATCTCAGACATATGCTGAAGCAATTTTTTCACTGATACAGCTCCTAGGGCATTGGAAACTAAAGAGAAGATAAACAAATGAGACTACATCAAAATAAAGAGCTTTTTCACAGAAAAAGAAACCATCAACAAAACAACAAGAAAACCCACTACATGGGAAAACATATTTGCCAATGTTATCACCAATAAAGGTTTACTCTCCAACATTTATAAGGAGCTCATACAACTTAACAAAAGGAAGATAAACAATACAATCAAAAAATGGGCAAGGACCTAAATAGACACTTTTCAAAAGAGGACATTCAGAAAGCCAAGGACATATGAAAACATGCTGAAAGTCACTACTCATCTGAGAGATTCAAATCAAAACAACAATGAGGTACCATCTGACACCTGTCAGAATGGCTATCATCAATAAATCAACAAACGACAATTGCTGGAGGGAATGCGGAAAAAAAGGATCTCTCCTGCACTGCTGGTGGGAATGCAGATTGGTACAGCCACTATGGAGGACAGTATGGAGTTTCCTCAAAAAATTAAAAATGGAACTCCCATTTGACCCTGCAATCCCACTTCTAGGAATATATCCCAAGAAACCAGAAACACCGATCAGAAAGGATATATGCATCCCTATGTTCATAGCAGCACAATTTACCTTAGCTAAGATTTGGAAACAGCCTAAGTGCCCATCAGCAGATGAATGGATTAGAAAGCTGTGGTACATCTACGCAATGGAATACTATGCTGCTGTAAAAAATAAGGGATTCTCACCATTTGCAGCAGCATGGATGGAGCTGGAGAGCATTATGCTAAGTGAAATTAGCCAGTCAATGAAAGAAAAATACCACATGACCTCACTTATTTATGGATAATAAAGACCATTATAAATTGATGAACATAAACAAATACAGAGGCAGAACAGCATTGAATTGACTATCAAACTATAGCTGGAAGAGTTGGGAGGGTTGGGGGGGGGAGTTAATCGATCAACTGAAGGACTTGTATGCATGCATATAAGCATAATCGATTATCACAAGACACTGAGGGGTAGGGGAGGATGGGGGAAGGTCAAGGGGAAAAATGGAAACTTATTTAACCCTCTTTGTAATACTTAAAGTAATAAAACAAAATTAAAAAAATAAATAAAAAATAAAAAATAAATATCACTTGATATCTTGTACTGTGAAAAAAAAACACAAAAGAAAATCTGAAGAAAGAGCAAATACATTTATAGTATTTATTTTAAAAGTCTGTATATAAGTGGACCCACATAGTTCACAGCTGTGTTGTTCAAGGTTCAACCTTGCATAGTAACTGAGAAAAAAAAAAACTCAATACTTTGCTGTGAGGTAGAGGCTAGGGAATTGATCAAGTCTGCTAACAATGTGACTAACTCCCTAGCATAAATTAGCTATGCATCAGACAGAGAGTCAGCATCGGCGAAGCTAAAATTTACTGAACCCTTAGTATGTGCTAAGCACTGTGCTAGGCATTATCTGACTGATAGTCACACACAAACAAATGAAGTCAATACTGTTACCATCTATAAGGAATAGACACAGAGAGCTTAGAAAACTTTTCTAAAGTCATAAGGGTAAATGGATGCGCCAGGATTCAAATGCAGGCATTTTGATCCCCAGGTCATTCATTTTATTGATTTTGGATGTCTTAGTATTCTGGGTATGCAAAATCTCATGCTTGTCTTAACAACTATTTTTCTAGTTTAATGCAATGTCAGATCATTTAATTCACACAGGAGATAAATATTATAATATTAATTTATATCTAAAGTTTATGTAAATATGCAAATAAATATAAATTTATTTTTAGCTCTAATTTTTCAGGGAAGCACAATTTGGAATATTCAATCTATGATATTTGTTGAATTAAGCATAGCATGATATTGAAACATTAACAATGTAAAATTACAATTTGCTGGTTATACATATGGAACTGTTTATGTAAATCATGAATTAAAAAGGATAATCTGTAGTATAGATGATATAGCTACATAGATCAATTAGTTAAGTAAAGTAATATTTTAAAATATCATTGGCAACTTGGTCCTGTAAGGTAAAAGCATATAAATAAGGTTAAACAAAAAGATAAAATTGAATGTGATTCTGAAAAGATTCAATTGGTCCTTATTCATGACTTTCATCAAGAACTTTTCTAGTTCTGCCATTTCTGCTCACAATTAGCACATATAAGTCGGTACTTCAGCAACATTTTAAGTTGGTCTAGGCCATAGATGACTAGTTTCTTAGTAATTTCTGAAATAAACAATTGTGCAATCTGTGAAGGCCAAGGTTCTTGAGTAATCTGCATTATAACACAAACATCATCAAATTTCACAGTAACTGTGTGACATAAGACAATATTAGTATCATTTCCAGTAATTAATCAGTAGTGACTATAAGCCCTTAATAGCTTATTTGTTTAAGCTATTGAACAACAGTTCTTCATTATCCCCACCCAACTGTAAGTTTTAAATCCACTGCTTCCACCCATGTTTTGTTAAAAGTAAATTTAGTTTTATTGCCATTAATCAATTCTTGGGACTTACTCCAGTATGAAATGAAGAGTATATATGTGTTTTAGAGAGAGAGAGAGAGAGAGAGAGAGAGAGAGAGAGAGAGAGAGAGAGAGAGAGAGAAGAAGAAGAAGAAGAAGAAGAAGAAGAAGAAGAAGAAGAAGAAGAAGAAGAAGAAGTGAAACATTGATCAACTGCTTTCCATATACACCCTGACCAGGAATTGAACCAGTGACCTTTTGGTGCATGGGATGATGTTCAACTAACTGAGTCACACTGCCCAGGGCAAAGAATATATATATTTATTTGTTTGTTTGTTTGCTTATTTATTTATTTAAATATGTTTTATTGATTTTAGAGAGAGAAACAGTGATGAGAGAGAAACATCAATTTACTGCCTCCTGCATGTGCCCTATTGGGGATCAAGCCTGCAACCTGAGCATGTGCCCATATCAGGAATCTTAACTGACAACCACTTAGTGCATGGGATGACTCTCAACCAACCAAGTCACACCAACCAGGGCAAAGAGTATATTTGTAATAATCCTATAGATTTATAGCTTGAGGCCCTCCAACAAAGTAAATGCTTACATGTCTATTGAAACACTGAACTGTTTTTTATAACTGATACTTGAAATAGGATTACAACTCTTAAAACTGATGTGTTTCTTATATCCTGTTTCAACACAAAATAAACTTGCTATCTTCATCCTAAATTTATTTTTAACATGTGATTATGTTCAAATTTTATTATAGATACTTCTCTAGTACTCTGTTTCTGTGTAATTCGGGCTTTCTATTTTTGTGTGTGTGTTGCTCAAAATATAGGGTATTTATAAAATACTACTTTAGAGGTTGCTTAGCTCACAGTGTTGAAATATTGGCATCTGAAATTCTATAAATGCTTCTCACAGTGTCAAGTACAAAATATAAGACTTCTCATAGGTCAAAACAGTTCTCATCAGTATCAACGAATGATGAAGTTGCATGAGGTTAAGTGTGGAGATACTGAATTTAGGTACTGCATGCTACACAAGATGGAAGACAAGGCTTGTTGACTTTAACTCTTTATTCCCTTCCTCTAGTCACCTTATGGTTTCATTTTTATCTTTTTATATGCATCTTTACCACTCAAGAAACTTCATTCTTGAAGCCTGTTTCTGTAACTGTTTTTAAAAATGTGTTTCAGTATTACATGTTGTCTTCTTGGAAATTTTATTACAGAAAAATCCCTGATTTTAATTAAATATTGTTTCTAGTATTATTTGTAATTCTCTTTTCAAAAAAAAAAGAAATTATAATTATTGAGTCTATGCAGAATGTTTTTTAATTGCAATGTTTAGATGTTGAAAAATGTTCAATATGCTTATCTGGAAATAATACTTCTTGCATTATATTTCACTCATTCTTATATAAAGAGTTTCTAATTCTGCCTCACCGGTTTGGTTCAGTGAATAGAGCATCGACCTGTGGACCAAAGGGTCCCAGGTTCGATTCTGGTCAAGGGCACGTAACTTGGTTGTGGGCACAGCCCCAGGAGGGGGTGTGCAGGAAGGAGCTGATCAATGTTTCTAACTCTCTATCCCTCTCCCTTCCTCTCTGTAAAAAAAAAT
The DNA here is from genome assembly GCA_004026665.1 of Murina feae. Lineage (NCBI taxonomy): Eukaryota > Metazoa > Chordata > Mammalia > Chiroptera > Vespertilionidae > Murina > Murina feae. Next base: position 20,664 of record PVJC01020499.1, read on the forward strand.
CAATAAAATATATTAAAAAAAGAATTTCTAATTCAACTGGTATTGCTACCTCCAAAATAAATGTAGATGATAATACATCATTTTTTCCCCCTGGTTCCATAAGAAGCCAGGATTCACTGGGAAATCCTCTTTTTAAATTTCATGCACTTAGAATCTATACATATAAAAGATTAAGCGACCGGTGACTGGTAGCTATGATGCACACTGGCCAAAGAAGGCAGACACTCAATGCAGAAGCTGCTCAACAACAGCAACTTTGCAGCGTGTCCTCTTGCACTCTGGGACCCCCAGGGGATGTTAGACTGCCAGTTTTGCCCTGATCCCTGCAGGTCAGGCTGAGGGACCCCACCTGCCAGAGGGACCCTGCTACTCTGCAGATGCCCTTTGAGCCCTAGCACTGCCCCAGGTGCTGCCTGCCAAGGAGGGACCGCAGGAGGTTAACTCCAAAATGTGTCCGGCACACCTCTCGCCCAGTCCGGTCCCACTGGCCACCTTCTAATTAATTTCCTTTCAATGTGCATGAATCTGTGCACTGAGCCTCTGATATAAATATATTTTCAAGCAAAGAAATTTGGAAAAGCAAGACTAAAAGAGCTAATCTTAGGATCCTTTCTCCTTGCTTTATTTCCTACTAGAAGCCCGGTGCATAAAAATTTGTGCACTCGGGGGTGGGGGGGCTATGCCCTCTAGCAATCTGGGACCCCTCGGGAGATGTCCACCTGCTGGCTTAGGCCTGTTCCCCAGGGGATCGCGCCTAAGCTGGCAGCCAGACATCCTTAGCTCTGCTCCCGCCACCACTGTTGTACTGGCAGCTGTCAGCCTGGCTTGTGGCTGAGCAAAGCTCCCCCTATGGAAGTACACTGACCACCAGGGGCAGCTCCTGCATTGAGCGTCTGCCCCCTGGTGGTCAGTGTGTGTCATAGTGACCAGTCATTCCCAGTTGTTCTGCTGTTAGGGTCAATTTGCATATTACCCTTTTATTATATAGGATTCTTAGTACATATCAATAGAACTATTCAAATCTTTGTATGTGACCAACCTGATTGAACTGTTTTGACTAAATGGGTCAATAAAACAAATTAATCTAAGTCACTCGCAGAATATTTAGCCATGACATTTTCAAACATAGCCTCATTATCTCTAGAGATATTAATAGACTTGTGATTGTATAGTACATAATATTACTAACACTATTGTGATTAGAAAGAGTTTGGTACAATTAAAATCTTACCTTAATTATATCATTTGTGTTTTATGGATTATTCTCATGCTTTCTGACTTCCATATATTATTTCTCATGTTTTCTTTCTGGAAAACTCCTTTATTTTTTTACTCTTCCACTTGATTTATTCTTTTTCATTTATTGGCTTTGTGCTGTTGGCCATCAAAGTCCTCTTTTGTTTTATTTTTTCTATCTTTGCTTACAGATTTTCTGCCTATGTTCTTAGAACCTGTATGACTGTCATTCAGTCCCTTTGCTGAAATTTGCAATACAGCACAACAGGCAATAAAAGTTTTGATACATCTATTATTAATAGACAAAAACTAAAAAAATATGCCAAAGTACTTCAAAAGCATGTGCTTTCGTAGCAGTGTCTATATAAAACAGGAAGTCATGAAGGTTAAAAAAAACCCCACAATAATAGGTGTTACAGAAATAAAATGAATTGGCCAACTCAATAAATCTGAATGTTTCTATGGAAAGATATTATTATTATTGAAGAGTTTCTATCTCACTAACGAACTATAACATTATTTATCCACATACTAGAATGGAAAACTTTTCTTGACAATTAATTGCATGGTTGTCCACCAAAATCTAATCTCCATTTCTTATACAGTAATAGCACCTTTCAATTTTTTAATACACATTTTTTATTGATTTCAGAGTGGAAGGGAGAAGGAGAGAGAGAGATAGAAACATTAATGATGAGAGAATCATTGATCAGCTGCCTCCTGCAGGCCCCATGCTGGGGATTGAGCCCACAACTTGGGCATGTGCCCTGACCTGGAATCAAACTATGATTCTATGAGCAATGAACAACCATTTTGTTGAATCTTGTAGGTAGAGCACAGGAGGTTTTGTCTCGATGCAGAGGCTGATGCATGCTGTGAGCTTACTCCAGTAGTTCAGATCTTTCTGGCACACCAGGAAGATGGCAACGCCCGCCTGAGCCCCTCCCAGAGCCGCCTACACAGTACCCTGACCTTTCATTGGCTCCCCTAAGATGGTGTTCCATAATTGGCCACCTCCACTATAAATACCGCTGCATTTCTTCAATAAAATTAGACCTGCGTCCCAGAACCTGGTCTCCGGAGTCGTGCATGCAAGCATCCTAGCGCTAGGGGCTCTGCCATCCTCACCCCTGGGAAATCCCCTGCTTCAGATTCTATGCTCCTATATTATTAAGGATTTAGAATAAGGAAGTATCATTCATTCTATTAATAAATAAGCTGCATGTTTATTGTGCAAATGCTAATAATTCTGTAGAAAACCTGTATAGAACTGCAAGTGAGATTTCAGTGCTCCAGCAGTAAGAGTATACGAATGTTTTCCTAAAACTATTTAACATTGATTGTTGGCTGATACCTAGATAGTGTGGTGGCTATGTTTATTCACCATTGTCAGTCATCACTTCCTTAATTCCCTAATTCATTCATCACTGATTTATTTTCTTCACTTATTATTATTTTGGGAACTATTCTAGGTCTGTATGCTAATGGAATTTATATTTTATTTTCCGGTTGTAAGAAGGGGAAACAAACCAGTAATCCAAAGAGATAGAAAGAGAAAGTGGGGTGGGTAGAGAGTGCATAATTACAAGATAATTATAAATAATCCATATAACTTAAAGCAAAAGGGGTCAATTTGAATGGTGGGAGTCAGGTTGACTTTGGGATTAGAGATGGGGTATGGTGTCTTAGTTTATGAGAGTTAAAAGGACGAGAGAGTTTGTTTCAAAGTACCAAGAAGGTGTTTTTTTCCTCTATATCTGTGTCTTTTTTCTTTTCAGCATATTTGGGGGGAAATGGGTGTGTTCATTACTATACAAGTAGATACAAGATTGCCATTATCACAGCAAATTTAATGAAGTGACTGTACATTATTTGAAGACTATATCTGTTCCAATTTAAAGCATATAATAGATTTAATCAAGCCAGAGAGAACAATAGTTTAATGAAGGACAAACTTTTATTTGAGAACTTTTATTCTCTTATTCATTCATATAAAAACACTTTATCTTAATTATTTTATTTTTATTTATTTTTAAATTTTGTTTTATTGCTTAAAATATTACAAAGAGCAGTACATATGTCTCTTTTTTTTTCACCTTGAAAGTGTCTGTTTTCTGTGCAGCTCAATGATATTACATTCTCACTGATTTTATGATTGTAGGTTTATTTGTTTTGTTTTGAAATATCAAGTCATTCATTCAATCTTTTATATATTCTTAAAACTGCATTAGTTCGCATCTACTTATGCGTAGCAGGAACCACTATTTAACGTGACACAAGTTGGCATTAATTTATGTCTTATAGTAAGTAAACCAGAGGGGGGTTGGTTGGTTGCTGGCATTGAGATGGTATCCTAAGGAGGCATCCCTCTGGCTCTCTATTGCATCATCCGAATAAGCTGGCATTCTGCTTCTTGTCCTCAACATGGCTGCTCCATCTCCAGGCATGAGAAGGGGAAGTGCCAGAGCTGTTATTAGCATCTTGCAGGGAAAGAAGAACTCTCCTAGAAATCCCTGGGCAGGCTTCTGCTTTAGTTTCATTGCCTAGAACTGAGTTTCATGGGTGCTAAAAAGTGGGAAATAAGATTGCCAATGTCTTAAAATAATCTTTAAATATTTTCCACATCCTGATGCACCAATGCTCTAAATAAAATCAAGGAATGTAGATAACAATAGACAATAGGTAGCCAACTATGAGTAATATGATGCAAATGCTGCTACATTAGAACTCACAGAAAAGTAATCTATTTTCTCCAATGTATTCAAAAAAATGATATTGTCTGGAGAAAGTTTTAGCTGTTAAGCATTTTCTCAAAGTTATCTTTTTTTGAACTGGGCTTTTCTAATTAATTGATTATAAATGGGTGATTGTCAACATTAATTGGGATGATAATAGTAAACACTTATAATTACCTGTATTCTACATGCTTTACATATAATAATTAATTTAATTTTCACAATAGCTTTGGGAAGAAGGTACAATGAATTATCTTCACTGTATAGGAAATTCAAGTCGGGGAGATGTTAAGTAACTTACTCGTGGTCTCACAGCTAGTATCTACTGAGCCAGGATAGAAGCTCCAGCAATTAGTCTCAAACACCACCTACTCTAGGGTAGAGTTGTGAGAAGAAGTAATGGGTGGCATTCAGCTCCTGAGAGAGGCACCTGCAGACCAGGAGCAAACAAATAAGGACCTCAGTCAGCCATAAGGAACTGCATTCTGTCAGCAAACTCCCTGAGCTTGAAAAAGGACCCTCAGCTCCAACAAGGAATGGAGCCTGTTCATTACTTTCATTGCCTCAGCAGAGATGGGCAACCCTTTCTCTGCCAAGGGCCATTTAGATATTTATAATTTTATTCTCAGGCCATTCAGAATTATCAAGTTAAACATTAGCTTACTATATTTGGTCACCCATTTAATTAACTTACCCCTATAGTCTTGGGCAGGGCCAGACCACATGATTTGCAGGCCTAATACTGCCTGCAGGCCAGGCTTTCCCTATCCCTTTCTTATAGGATCCTGAGTAGGAACCCAGCTAAGCTATAGCTGAAATGACGACCTATAGAAATTATGCAATGATATAGAGGTGTTGTTTCAAGCCACTGAGTCTGTGGCATTTTTTTACACCGTAACAAACACATTTATATAATATTTGAGCTCCAACACTTGTATGTTATATCTTAAATGGGATACTTACTCATTTTTAGCTTTTTTTCATGCATTAACTCAGAACAATTAATAACATTAATATCCGTGGCTGACAGTAACTGAGTACATTGCTTCATTCCAAACAACTACTCTCTGTTTCTAAAAACACATGGATTAATTTAATTCTCAGAAGTACCTTGATGTTGGTACTATTATTATCTTCATAATACAGTTCAGAAAACTGGGAAAGAGTGAAACCTGAGGTAGAGTAACTTCTGTAACGTATACAGCCAAGTAGCAGATGAAGGATTTGGCTCCACATATAGGGACCACCAGCATCTGAGCTCGTGAATCACTAGCTTTGGAACAAAGTCTTCAAGGGGAACTATCAGGTGGGCTCCAAATATGTTTTTCTAAATTATAATATAAATCAAATCAAGAAAAGAAGGACAGATGAAAAAGGTTAGATTTTTTGTAAACAGAATGAGAATCCAGACTATGAATTTTATAGAACAGCCATATGAAAGGATATCAGCTGAAGAAATAAATTAGTACTTAAGAAAAGAAAGGATAACAACCTTGAGAAAGCAGCAGGAAATAAGATTGGGTCCCTGATTGCTTTGTCATTTAAATAAATTTTTAAGAAGTTTTAAAAGTTGTACACAGATAACAACATGTTTACTTTTTGATTTGTAATGTTGTCTAATAATTTTTATTTCACTGTCTACTTTTATAAAAAAGGATGGTTGCAGGAAGAATTGTTGCAATGCTGTTACCATGTATCCCGCTTCACTATAATTCATTAGAGCATAAATCTCCTCAGATTCTTCCTTGAGTTTGTTTGTTTGTTTGTTTATTTATTTATTTATTTATTTATTTATTTATGTCCAAGAACAGTTCAGGAGATGTAAGAAGACTTCAACTCTAATCAGGGGATATCACACTTTCCTTGGGTTTTTTAAATTGAAGAGAAATATTTTTTGTGCAGCACATGAAGTTTTTGCCATAGCTTTCATTTCACATGAAATGCACCCAGAATATCTAGGTGTATACATAACTTTCATATTTAACTCTTCTTTATGACTGAAATTATACCTTCAGAAATGGTTCTTGGAAGGAAACTAGAATGGATTGAAAATCAACAAGGTGCTAATCGTTTCATATGGTACTTCCTATAACCCTCTTGTGTACTGTGTGAGTTTTATTGTTCATAGTCTACATATGGCGAATATGAGAATCAAGAAGATTTAATAATTGCCCTAGATTACCTAATCACTTGATAGCCATTTGGGGACTTGAATCCAGGTGTCTCCGGCAAACACTGTACTCTTTTTCCTATCAACAGACTGCCTCTTACTCTAGGTGTTAATCTATCTGCTTTCCTCTTTTATTATTGACAGTAGCCATCTGCCAAATAAATTTCAAAGGATTGTCCTGAAAAAAAATGTTTCTTATTTTATGGATACATGTCTGTACTGGTTGCAACACACACTACAATCCCCATACAAACAGGTTTTAATCACACCACCTGCTTTACTTTTGGAACTCATCATACCTGGGTTTCAAATCACTATCCTACTTATTCATTGTCGTAAAGATATATTTCCCATCACAAAACTTCATCCACTGGAATATCTATAGCAAACAATTTAATTTCAGGAATTGAAATGATTTTCAAAAGTAGAGTTTATAGTCACTTTTAATCTTTCATTGCATAACTGGAAAAAATATGTAAAATGTGAAAAATTCACTTTAGTGTATATTCTATGACTTTGTTTTTTTTATATCTCTGTTTTTAGTTATATATAATGCCTTAAATAAGTTTTGATACCTTTGGATACTGAAATTCCTGAAGATTGAAGAACTACTTACATGCAAAGGCAAAATGACTGGTTTCTGTTTAAGAGAATGCTATTACAATTAATTGTCTCTGAATTAGGAATTTTTAAAGGAGTAAAATCTCAGGTGGGCAACCTAAGGAGAATTGTCTAAATCTAATTTGCAAATGTTTCTCAATATACCAGATAGTGATTATATTAATTTATTTTTACATTTACACAGTTATGTGGTTTATGTAATGCACACAAGTTAAGAAACCTACATTGAATTGGCCAAGCTCACAATAGATGCTTTAGGTTTAACCTCATTCTCTTTGAGAACTGAAGTAAAGGGAGCATATGGAGACTGAGGAAAGATGAGAGAAAGGGAGGCATGAAAAGGGGAGGCCACTGAAGCTCAGGTCCAGTGTGAATCTAGTGGAGGGATGCAGACAGAATTCGAGCAAGAGGGGGAACCATCTCAAGAAGGTTATAACAGGATTCCTTAAGTTGTGCCATGAACACTTCAAAAAAATGAGTGAATACAATGACAAATAAAGGGAATGAATTATATGGCACTCATTCAGTTAAGAAAGACAAATCTCTGGAATAAATACATGCTCTGGAAAAGGAGTCTCAATATCCCTTTAATACTATGATTATTTAAAAGCCCAAGGACTCCAGTTTCTTAATCTCTCTATCCTCAGTATCCTTATTTATAAAATGGAAATAACTTACTATCTACCTGTAGTAGAGTAAAAAGTTGTAGTGTTCAAAGGGGGTGGGCTGGGGAACATCTGTAATACTGTCAATAATAAACAAAATGCAGTAGCCCTGGCCAGTCTGGCTCAGTGGATAGAGCGTCAGCCTGTGGACTGAAAGGTCCGGTTCTGGTCAAGGGCACATGCCCAGATTGCAAGCTCGATCCCCAGTAGGGGGGATGCAGGAGACAGCCGATACATGATTCTCTCTTATCATTGGTGTTTCTCTCTCTCTCCCTCTCCCTTCCTCTCTGAAATCAATAAAAATATATATTTAAAAAAAAAAGTCCTAGGAATTTAGGTGCAAGAGGCACCACATAGGGAGGAAAGGATAAGCATAGATTTTATTTAAAGAAGATAGTTCATAAACTCTTAATTGTTTCATTCTTCTTTATACCAGATATATAATGTTAAGAATGTCTCTTTCAAAAATAACTCGTTTTACTTTTAAGTGTGTTTGTTACTAAAATATAGAAATGCCGTTATAGGAATTGCAAGTGCCTCCATATCACAAATCTCAACCAAGTAGATATAGGTAGACAATAAATTAGAGCCGTGTTGCCACTTTTACCCTGTTTAGCTTTGGATTTTGCCTGAAGACATTTCCTTTTCAGTTGATCATTTTCTCAGCAAGCAAGAGAAAACATAGTTTTTTCTTGAAGATTTTATTGCTGCTAATTCAAAGTGATGCAGCATAAGAAACGGTAGTTTTGGTTTATGAAAACATACTTGACCTTGGAGTTTGGAAAGGAATGCTCTGAACTAAATAAAGGGATTCATTCTGTCATTGAAGAGGTGATTTGCCTAGAACATCAAGCTGTCCTTTTTGCTATATTTTTGGTTGTCCTTTTTTTTTTTTTTTTTTTTTTAAGGTAGGAACATTTTGGAAGCTATCTTTTAATAACAGCAATCTTGAGACATTTTTCCTGTAACTATCAAAGCAAAACCTCTATTCAAGTTCTAGAAACAAGAAAGGACAGCACAAAGCCAAATTAAAAAACAAATTATATCATAAAAAACCACATTGCTGCTGTTATTATATAAAAATGGTATCCTATATAATAAAGAGGTAATATGCAAATTAACCCTCTTGCTCTCACAAGATGGCTGCCTATGACCAGGGGGTTAGTGAGGGATGACCAAACAACTAAATAGCAAACTGTTTGGGGTGACCAGGCCAGTGGGGGAGGGGTTATGAGGGGCAACCAGGCCAGCAGGGGGGGGCAGTTG
>PVJC01020500.1:0-29125 GCA_004026665.1 Murina feae
TCGGAGCTGAGCTGAAGGGCGCAGCTTCACTTTCGCTCCTGCCGCAATGGAAAGGGCTGTTTACTCAGGTCCGTGAGTGGCGGCCGCCATGTTGGCTGGGCTAATTTGCATACAGCCGCTCTGATTGGCTGGTGGGCGTGGCTTACCCTGTCTCGGAGAAACGGTTAATTTTAATATTTCGCTTTTATTAGTTTAGATAGTAGAGGCCCGGTGCACGAAATTTATGCATGGAGTGGGAGTGGGAAGTGGGGATGGTGTTCCTCAGCCCAACCTGCACCCTTTCCAATCTGGGACCCCTTAAGGGATGTCCGACTGCCCGTTTAGGCCTGATCCCACATCCCTTTCACAATCCAGGACTGCTGACTCCCGACCTCTTGCCTGCTGATTGCCCCTAACCACTCCCCGCCAGCCTGATCAATGACTAACTGCTCCTCTGCTGGTCTCATTGCCCCCAACTGCCCTCCTCTGCCAGGATGGTCCCCCCCTCAACTGCCCTCCCCTGCAGGCCTGGGTCCCTCCCAAACTGTCCTCCCCTGCAGGCCTGGGTCCTGCCCAACTGCCCTCTGCCAGCCTGGTCCCCCCAACTTTCCTCTTCTGCCAGCCTGGTCCCCCCAACTGTCCTCCTCTGCTAGCCTGGGTTCTCCCCAACTGTCCTTCTCTGCCAGCCTGGGTCCCCCCCCCCAACTGCCCTCCTCTCCAGCCTGGTCTACCCCAACTGTCCTCCCCTGCAGGCCTGGGTCCCCCACAACTGTCCTCTTCTACAGGCTTGGGTCCCCCACAACTCCCCTCCCCTGCAGACCTGGGTCCCTCTCAACTGTCCTCCCCTGAAGGCCCAGGTCCTGCCCAAATTCCCTCTGACAGCCTGGTCCCCTGCAACTTCCCTCCTCTGCCAGCCTGGTCCCCTCAACTGTCCTCCCCTGCAGGCCTGGGTCCCCCCCAACTACCCTCCTCTGCCAGGATGGTCCCCCCACAACTGTCCTCTTCTACAGGCCTGGATCCCCCACAACTGCCCTCCCCTGCAGGCCTAGGTCCCTCCTAACTGCCCACCTCTGCAGGCCTGGTTTCCCCCCAACTGCCCTCCCCTACAGGCCTGGATCCCCCAGTACTGCTTTCCTCTGCCAGCCGGGTCCCCACAACTGCCCTTCTCTGCCAGTCTGGTCCTCCCAACTGTCTTCCCCTGCAGGCCTGAGTTCCCACCCTACTGCCCTCCCCTGCAGGCCTGGTCCCCCCTCCCCCAACTGCCCTTCCCTGCAAGCCTCGGTCCCTTCCAACTGTCCCCCTCTGACAGCCTGGTCCCCACCAACCGTCCCCCTCTGACAGCCTGGTCCTCCCCATTTGTCCTCGCTTGTAGGCCTGGGTCCCCCCCAACTGTCTTCACCTGCAGGCCTGGCCCCCCCCCGCAACTGTCCTCCCTTGCAGGCCTGGGTCCCTCCCAACTGCTCTCTGCCAGCCTGGTCCCCCTCAACTTCCCTCCTCTTCCAGCCTGGGCTCCTAACTGCCCTCTCCTACAGGCCTCAGTCCCCCCTCAACTGTCCACCCCTGCAGGCCTGGGTCCCTCTCAACTGTCCTCCTCTGCCAGCCTGGTCCCCCCCACTGCCCTTCCCTGCTGGCCTGGGTCCCCAACTGTCCTCGTCTGCCAGTCTGGGTCCCCCTCAACTGCTCTCCACTGCAGGCCTGGGTCCACCCCAACTGCCCTCTCCTGCAGGCCTGGGTTCCCCCCCCAATAGCCCATCCCTTGCTGGCCATCTTGTGTTGGCCATCTTTGACCACATGGGGACAGCCATCTTGTGATGGTCAATTTGCATATTACTCTTTTATTGGATAGGACTAGGGGCCCAGTGCACAAAAATTTGTGCACTTGGGGGTTGGGGGGGTCCCTCAGCCCGGCCTGTGCCCTCTTGCAGTCTGGGACACCTGGAGGGGATGTCCACCTGTTGGCGTGCCTGGCCAGCCTGGGTGAGGGGCTGAGGGCCATTTACAGGCTGCCCACAGTCCCTTCAGGGTTCGTGCACTGGGGGATGGGAGGGCTGGTGAGTGCAGACGTGGATGTTTCCCACCAGAGGGCCCACGATCGCACATGCCTGGTGGGTCCCCACCGCTGAGGGGACACACCGGGCGCAGAGCTGGGTGGCGAGCCAGGGGCGGATACTGGTGCAGGATTCCTCGGTGGGGTCCTGCTGCTGAGCAAACATACTCGGGGTGGAGCCAGGCAGTGGACTGGCTTCGGATGCTCCGCACTGTACAGCAGGCATTCCCACACGCCCTGCGGAAGCCCCCCGGGGGGTGGATGAAGGCAGTGAACCCTGGACAGGTGCTCCCGCACACCCTTGCAGAAGCCCCTGGGGCAGAGCCAGGCAGCAGACCCAGAACAGCTGCTCCTGGATGCCCCGAGGAGGTCCAGGCTGGGCCCGCCCCCTCCACTGAGCTGACACCCGGGAGAGAGATAGAAACATCAATGATGAGAAAGAATCATTGATTGGCTGCTTCCTACACGTCACCCACTGTGGATCAAGTCTGCAACATGGGCATGTGCCCTTGACTGGAATCAAACCTGGGACCCTTCAGTCCGCAGGCCAACGCTCTATCCGCCGAGCCAACTGGCTAGGGCTATTATGCCATCTTAGAGTGGTACATTTTTCTCTGAAGATGCAACTTAAAATTTGGCTGTATGCATGATTTTATTATATCTTGAGGACAAATTTTTCTAATTAAAAGCCACTTGTACTTTTATAAAGTTGCCAAGCAGTTTCTATAGTATATGTCACTGGCATTTCTCAGTTTCATTACATGAGGGCTGCATGTTTTTAAAAATCATCTCAATCACTAGAGCTCAGAATTTTAACAGTTTTCACAGTTCACCCTTGATCAGCCTGAAAATGAGGAACGAAAAATGAAAACAGGTCCCTGATTCCTGTTTCTTCTGTTTTAATAAAATCACAACTCAGTGACTTTTAAAATACAGTGCTTCAAGGCTAAATGTTCTATTTGGGATGTATCTGAAGAGCTAAACTATGTCTGTTGGAACTAAAATAACATTCTAGACATGAAACATCTAGTTTTGGTTGTTTCAGTTAAAGACTAATATTTGCATAGGACAAGGAGGTGCATAGAGATATGATGTTGTTATAAGTGCAGTATTTCCATGATGTAGTATTCCTGAGGAATTGGTAGAAGTATTCACCCCATTGTTAGAAAAGGCATTTGGGACACAGATATACATAGAGGGAAAACCGAGAGAGACAGTGGGAGAAGGGTGTCATCTACAAGCCAAGAAGAGAAGCTCTCAGAAGAAATCAACCCTGCTGACACTTTGATCTCAGACTTCCAGCCTCCAGAACCATGAGGAAGCACATTTTTGTTGTTTAAGCCCCATCTGTGGTACCTGTTATGGCAACCTGAGTGACAGAGACAGAAAATTTCCCCGTCTTCTGAGTGCCTTAGAAGTCACGGCCCTCCTTTCCTTAATTACTCATTAATATCTGACAGAGTTTTGCACAAAGCAGAAACCCACTGAGTTATGAACTTTGCTTAATGCTCAATGGATTGAGCCTTTTGACATTAATAAAAAATTTGATTAAACTCCTTAATTTAAATTGAAATTGCAAACCCAATATTTTATTATCTTGAATACTTTAACACCTTAAATAGCAGATGAAATACACAAATCTGATGACAAAACATATTATAACATTTAACTTTATTCTAAATATCAAATGCCATATGTTAAATTTATTTCTTCACTACAGTTGTATTATACTTCCCTAGGACTTTGGATGAACTTATTTTGGCATCTTCTAATGTTTCAGTAATATTAGTTTGATACCCTCTAGGTCACAATTTTCACCAGACCCCAAAACTCAGTGAGATTCTGGGGTTTTAAACATTTCTTGGTTGGGGCACAAAATTCCTGTTTTTTTTTCCTCCCAAAGTTATTTAAATCAAAGCTAACAGTTACAAGGACAAGCCTATTTTTCTTATTGTAAAACTTAGCTGTTAGGTTGCTTAGCTGTTAGGTTTCTAGATTTAAGATTGTCACCAGAACCTGACAATTACCTCTGGAAAAAAAAATGTATTTTAAGTTTCACTTGGACAAGATTATATAATACACTAGTAGCCTGTTGCAGAAAGATTCCTGCAAGAATAGGACTTCCTGAGCCACAGCAAAGCAGAGAAGGGAGCGAAGCCCGCTTTGGCTCCCATTTCTGCCGCCTCGGCTCCCTCCTGTCTCTGCTGCCTCAACTCCCTGTCTCTGCTGCCTCGGCTCCCCCCACTTCTCCCTCCCTTCTTCACCATCTCTGCTGCCTCAGCTCCATTCCCTTCTCCACCACTTGGCTCCCTTCTGCAGCACTTGGCTTCCTTCTATGCTCTCCTGTGTATGCAAATTAACCACCATCTTTGATGGTTTGATTTGCATACAGCTGCTCTGATTGGCTGGTGGGCATGGCTTGGCTGGTGGGTGTGGCTTAGGTGTATCGGAGCGATGGTTAATTTGCATATTACTCTTTTATTAGAGCAGATTCCCTATAATGGAATACACTAATCTGGTCTATTAGGGTTACAAACAACATATGTGTCTTTATTAGTGTTTTATTACCATTAGTAGAACCACTAGGATTTTGTTCCTTAGAAGCTGAGTTTATGTGCTTGGCAACCCCTGCAGGATATTCGGAAAATTTATCACGTTGGAATACACCAACGGCCTTCTTTTTATCTGGCTATTGTGAATGATTAATTGTTGGGCCCCTTTCCATCGAAGTGTTCTACACAGTCTGTTAACTCATTAATTAGAAATGCATTCCCCTTCATAGACTCCACTTGTTTCAATTAACCTTAATATTATATTTTTATGCTGAACTCATCACATCACTATGTGAGCTTGAGTCACATAAAAAGTATCAACTAATAAACATTGGAAGTGCCTTGTCCTAAGGCTCTGACCAATCCCATCCTCACTCCCTACCCCATGGTTGGAGCACGTGAAGTATTTGTTGACTGAACAGGAAGGGATAGGACTTTGCTTTCTAACTGTTTTTAGCAATTCTGCAAGCCAGAAGGTTTATTTTTTATTTTAATTTTTATTGATTGATTATTTTAGAGAGAGGAAGGGAGCGAGAGAAACACCAATGTGCTGTTTCACTTATTATGCTATCTTTAGTTGCTTCTTGTCTGTGCCTTAACCAGGGATTCAAACTGCAACCTTGTTGTATCAGGAGGAGGGTCTAACCCACTGCACTGCGGGCTGCCTGCCAGAGCCCCTCAACAAAACCCTTCTGGCGTGCCCTGGCCCCTGCTGTGGGTCGGAGCTCCTTTACCACAACAAAGGTTTGGGTTCCATTCTGTCAGGGCACCTACTTAGGTTTCGGGTTTGATCCCCAGTTGGGGCTGACTGCTGCCCAGGAAGTGATTGAGGACCATTGAGGTCCATGTGCTCTAGTCATTTGTCAGGGGGCTTGGATTTCATTGCTGACCTGGCTGACTCTGTTCCCCACTACCCCTGGTCCTCCATTGAGGGCGACTTCAACTATGGCAGCTTCATGGCCTCCACCAGCATACACAAGCACATGGGTAGGTCGACCTTTCCATGCCTCACCTGGCCTGGTTGCGGCACAGTTGCCCCGGGAGGTGGATATCTGGGTTCCCAAGGAGAGCACCTTCCACGCTGGACTCCCAGGGAGAGCGGAGTCCTGGAAGGAAAGCACTTTGCTCCACCACCCCTCAGGGTTCCTGGACTGAAGCACCTGTCCTGCACAGGGCTCAGAGAGGAGAGCTGCCCCAGGGAAGCCTGTAAAGGTCAACTTGCCTCAGCTTGTTTGCAGCTCAGTAGGACTTACTGCTACCACTAGAGATAAGAAAAATAGTCATGTTCTAGCCAAAACTTATGAGTCTGTGAGAAATAGAGCAACTAACTTTGTACATCATCTTTTGTGGTTTTTGTGAATAAAAGCTTACTTCTGCATCTGGTTGGGGCTATAGTGTCAGTCCTCACTTTGATGGGGGCTGGTGCTACAGCCAGCAGGCCAGCTGGCCAGCTAGCTCAATAAATCCTTGTTTGCTGCTTAAGACCTACTTGGAGTCGGTGGTCTTAATCTCGAGAATGTTGATCCACAACATTTGGAGGCCCCCAGAGAGATCCCTGGCAGGGGTGAGAGGGACCCTCTATCTAGGGCAGGAGGCTCTCCCCCATCCACCCCTGGGCAAGCAGTGAGGACTTATTTAAAATCCTGCAGAAGATAAGGACTGGAAGTGCCTAGGGTGAGATCTCACAGTGGGGAGTCAAGTGGAGGGCTGGACGCAGCACTACCTCCTGACTCCAGCTGGTGACCACGACGGTGGTCACAGCAACAGGCGAGTGTGACTTTTGGTTGCATAAGACGTGTCTGTCTGGTCTTTGTTGTCTTGGTGTTTGTTGTCTTGGTGTTTGTTGTCAAAATAGGGCATGGGTCATCTGCTTCTATGTGCTCCCTACTGCAATGTTTCCTTAAGAATTTTCAGGACTTCAAGAAGAGAGCTGGAGATTATGGATATGATGTTAATGCTTTTGATTTATAGTAGGTCTCTGTTGGGGACAGCATCCACTCTGACTGGGAGAGGAAGAGAACTGAAAACTGCTCCGGAGTGGGTGTAAGATGGGGTAGTGGTGGTAAGATTCCCTAGATAGAGTAGTAGGCTCTCAGTCTGCTGAGACGGAAGAGCCCTAGGCTGGGGGCAAAGGGGTGGTCAGAGAGATCAGAAATAATAAAGGAGGAGAAGGATTTGAGCCTGAGGGGCTTAGAGTAAAGAAGGAAAAATCTAGGAGGTAGAGCAGCTAAGAACAGAGTAAATGGTTAATGCAGAAATAGGGGAGAGGGGCAGCATTGGCAGGGAAAGGAGAGATAGGTTTTTGTTGGTTTTTACTTATCTGACTGTCCTTGGACTCAAGGCTGCAAGCTTCTACTAAGCACAGTAAGTTTTTCTCTGCTCCGTTTTGTTTTTATTAACTCTTCCAATATCACAGAAGGTCTAGTTATGTTTTCTTTAAAAAGTACATTTAAAGTGTGCTCATAAGTACTTTATAGTAATCATTAAAGGATTGAGGTTTCTAAGAATAAGGAATTACTGAGTAGAAGGTCTGAGGCATGGTTATGCATTTTTAAAGGACATAGAAAGAAGGTTTTTAAGGCTAATTTGAAAGTGTAACATTTATAAAGGTTGTGTATATGATAAGAAGGAGAAGAGAAATGTTGCAAGGAAATTAATTACCATATTTTCCAGCATATAAGATGACTTTTTAACCCAGAAAAATCTCAAGAATCTTCTCAAATAATGAGAAGACTAGTGAGAGAAGTGACCCAACTACCTCCTCTACCTTCTCCCTCTACCATTTCTACCATTTCAGCAGTTTTGTCTCAACTTTTGAGAAGATTTTCTTGGTTAAAAAGTTGTCTTATACACCAGAAAATACGGTAAATGATACAGGCCAGTAAGCCAGGAAGAGTAAATAATTTACATTCTGCTTCCCTAGACAGAGGGTAAATAGTTATGCCAAAATACTTAAGGGGGACTGATAAAAGAAATCCAACAGTTACTGTTTGTTATAATTTTGGAGAGTCCAGAGGAAAATTAGCAAGGAAAATCAAAATATCTTAAAGCATATCAGTATATTTTTCTCCTTATACAATTCCTCAGAAATTTGGAAATACATTTCTTTGCACAAATTCAGTAAGACTGGTTTCCAACAGTGGTTTTATTGATTGAAAACTTTGACTGGAGTATCATGTTTTAAAGAGCCCTGTCTGAGCTCTAAAGACTTAAACCAATAAGAGTGCCATGGAGAAAGCCTGGTATCTTGCTTGGTAGCCCTGAAAATAGCTGGCGCTGGAGCATCAGGCCCATACCCTACCATCGCTGGTGGTTGGTCAGAGTAGAAGGGGAGCAATAAGGGCACCTCTACATCTCTGCAGGACCCCCACACACTCTGGGCTATGATAAGTGGGAGGGCTGCTGAGAAGGGCTTTAAAGCAAGGACAATGGGCCCGGGTAGAGCCACTGCAGGTAAAGAATTCACCTAATTCAGCAGGTACTGCAGGCAGGCCTGATGGCAGCTGGATGGCTTGGCTTGGCTTCCTGGCCCTATGGGGCACATTAGGACTCAACCATAAAATTACAGCAAAGGTAGTCAGGCCAAATTAAATACAATAGACAAAGTGGTCTTGATTTGGCTCTTTTGAGAAAAACTCTATTTCAATGGAGGTTATTAAAACTGAAATGTTTTCTTTTTCTTTCACCAGATCATTTGTTATGTTTGTCTCCTCCAGGTCACAAGCCCACCTCCTTCTGTGCCCAGGCCTCATAGTCCCTCTGACAGATAGCAAGGATCTCTTGGCTTTGAGAGAAACTTCTGGCCCTCCTCAGCATGAAGCAGCTACAGAAGAAAAATCCATTGATTTTCCCTGAAAGAATTCAGAGCCAGGATCCTTGAGGTAATATAGTAGGCACTTAGACAGACATGAGCAGAGCAAGGATGATGGGCTAACTGGCACTACCAGATATAACTAAGTCTTTCCACCTCTATGTATGTAAGACAAGGGGACTCCCCAGAAGCAAGAGGGAACTAGGCTGCAGACGAAGCAGCTGGGGAGGCTGCCCTAAGACTAGTAGGGCCCCTTAAGGTACTACTGGCCATACCCCACAGAGAAATAAATCATGTTTGGCAGACCACCACCCCTCCTTCCCTGCTTACGGGAAGAGGAGCTTGCCTAGTTGTCTACCTGTAATTTGCTTGAGTCCTTACAGGCACTCCAGAACTGTTCCACGTCAGTCCGCCAGCTGGTGCAGGCAGCATATAAAGAAGACCAGAAGCAGTCACCCATGGTTCATCCCATCTACATTTCAGGGGACCTGGTCTGGGTAAAGTGCCACAACCCCGGTAGCCTTAAGCCACACAGGATAGAGGGACTTCCAGATGGACTATGCCTTTGGGAACACGGACCAGTGGCCATCACTTTAGAGGACATCCAAGGGATGGGGACTTGTATCATACCTACCAACTACCCTCTAACCTCCTTCCCCTATGCTGAAGTCTATGACACTACCATCCTGCCACCTAGAAACTATTCAGGGCAAATGCTTCCTCGATTTCATACCTTAGAGGAGGATGTTGAATCAAGGATTTGATTCCCATAAAGATCAGTAGGGAATGTAAAGGTCAACTTGCCCCAGCTCGTTTGCAGCTCAATGGGACTTACTGCTACTGCTAGAGATCAGAAAAATAGTCATGTTCTAGCCAAAACTTATGAGTCTGTGAGAAATAGAGCAACTAACTTTGTACATCATCTTTTGTGGTTTTTGTGAATAAAAGCTTACTTCTGCATCTGGTTGGGGCTATAGTGTCAGTCTTCACTTTGATGGGGGTTGGTGCTACAGCCAGCAGGCCAGCTAGCTCAATAAATCCTCGCTTGCTGCTGAAGACCTAATTGGAGTTGTCTTAATCTTGAGAATGTTGGTCCACAACAGGCCTCTTAGCTGGGTGCTGAGGAAACAAAACTGGAGCCCTTCCTCCTTGAACCCTGTCATCTTTGGTGTAGAAAGGGACTGCCAAAAGTCTCAGCAGCCTTACTGGGGTATGCTGCGCGCACAGGTTGCTGAGTGGCTGTGATGTTATGATGTCCCGGACAATTTTGCATATCTATAGATCTATATATCTATAGATCTATATATCTATAGATCTATATATCTATAGATATATAGATCTATAGATATATAGATCTATAGATATATATATCCCCAGGCTTAGTGAGGACAGGCAGGAGTAGAGCTGCCCTGGGGCTCATGTTATCATGGGAATGATGAGAGTTTTTATTATCTAGTTATTTGTTCCAGAATCTATACTCTTACTTCACATCTATTAGATATAGTGTGTCCTTTAATAGTCCTCAAAATAATCTCTTGAGCTAGGCATTATCTTTATTGTATAGATAGGAAAAGTACAGCTTAGTGAGATTAGGTAATATCCAGCAAATAGTAGAAAGAGATTTTATCTAATTGCTAAATGTTTTCTTGTATTTTTTTAACTTACTAGTATACTTTGTCATTGGAATAAAATACACATGCTGAAAGTGTTATCATAAGTTTCTGAAAAAATGAATTACTGCAAAATGAATAATCTAATCTAATAAAAGAGTAATATGCTAATAGCATCATGCCGCTATATCCCAAGCCACACCCACCAGCCAATCAGAGCTATTATATTCAAATTAACCCAACCAAGATGGCAGCCAGCAACCACACACCTAGAGCAAACAGGAGACTTCATTGCCCCGGTGATAGAGGAAGCCGCCTGCCTAGGCAGGCTGTGGCCCCCACTCAAGGCAACAAAGTTTCAATTATAGAAGATAAATAAACCCCAGATACCTGCTTCCAGCCAGCCTCCCTGGGAGCTTGGGTGACTGGGGGCTGTGGCCAGCCTGCAAATGGCCATCAGCCCCTCACCCAGGATGGCCCCACCCGCATGGGGTGAGGGTCTCTGCTGGGGGGATTGGCCAGCCTGAAAACGGCCCTCAGGCTCTCACCCAGGTTGGCTACGCACCCCGGCAGGGATTCCTACACTAAAAGGGCTCTGGCCAGCCTACAAACAGCCATCTTCCCCTCACCCAGGCTGGCCAGGTACTCCAGCAGGGACCACCCTGATCCAGGACACCTTTCAGGGCAAACCAGCTGGCCCCCATCCATGCAGCAGGTCTCTGTCCTATGTAATGAAAGGGCAATATGCAAATTGACCCTAACAGCAGAACCACTGGGAATGGCTGGTCACTATGACACACACACTGACCACCAGGGGGCAGATGTTCAATACAGGAGCTGCCCCTGGTGGTCAGTGAACTCCCAGAGGGGGAGCTC
Source organism: Murina feae (assembly GCA_004026665.1). Taxonomy (NCBI): domain Eukaryota; kingdom Metazoa; phylum Chordata; class Mammalia; order Chiroptera; family Vespertilionidae; genus Murina; species Murina feae. Next base: position 10,876 of record PVJC01020500.1, read on the forward strand.
TGCTGAGCCACAAGCCAGGCTGATGGCTGCCAGCACAGCAGTGGTGGTGGGAGCCTCTCCTGCCTCCTGAGCAGCACTAAGGATGTCCGAATGCAGCTTAGGCCTGCTCCCCACTAGCAAGTGGACATCCCCTGAGGGCTTGCGGTCTGCCAGAGGGATGTCTGCCTGCCAGCTTAGGCCCAATCGCCCAGGAGTGGGCCTAAACCAGCAGGTGGACATCCTCCGAGTATTCCCAGACTGCGAGAGGGCACAGGCTGGGCTAAGGAACCCCCCGAGTGCACAAATATTTGTGCACCGAGCCTCTAGTGTGTTATAAATAAGCACCAAGTAGAATAAGGAAGCATAATATAACCTGCAGCCCTGAAACCTTTCTCATGCCCGCTTGTGATCACCAGCCCTACCTCCCCAAAGCCTAATCACTACTCGGACTTCTAACACTGTAGATTAGTTTTGCTTATTTTTAAACTTTATATAAGTTTTCATATAGTATGTACTCTTTTATGCCTTTTTGTTAGCCTTTACCCCAAGGTTTTGTGTAGAAATATTAAATTTATTACCGTTACTGTATAGTATTCCATTCTGTGACTATAACAATTTATTTATTCTACTGTTGTTGGGCATTTAGACTCAAAATGTTGATATGGACACTCTTGTATACATCTTTTGGTACAAAAAGAAAACAACACACTTTTGTTGGATATATATGTATGGATGGAATGAATACATTCTAGTATCTAGGTATATTCAACTTTAGGAAATTTCATATGCGTCACATAATATCAGGGAGTATATAATAGCAACAAGACTTCTTATTGGTGATATTAACCCTGACCAGTTTCTAAGGTCATGTCTGCCAGTTTTCTCTATTGTGAAGTTCTGTTTTTCCTTTTATATTTAGTAGAAGTGAGTCACAAAGTCCAGCCCACACTCAAGGGGGAGGAAGTTAAGCTCCATCTGAAGGAAGGAATGTGAAACATTTTGTAGGCTTAAAATCCTATCATATCTAATAAAAGAGTATTATGCAAATTAGCCATCACTCCATTGCAAAGGTGGCCACCTACATGGCCACAAGATGGCTGTGCCCATAGCCACATCCTATCTAATAAAAGAGTAATATGCAAATAGGCATCACTCTGTCACAAAGATGGCAGTCCTCATGGCCACAAGATGGCCACCCCATGGCCACAAGATGACATTGCCCATGGCCACAAGATGGCAGTGCCCATAGCCACAAGATGACAGCGCCCAGTCTGGCTCAGCCCTGCCACTGAAGTGGTCAGTCCTGTTAGCCAGGCAGGTGGTGGGGGAGGCGCAGGCCCTGAGGGGCAGAACAGGTGATCAGAGGGATATGAGGGTGTCCTACCCAGGCATAAGGCCTGGGATAGAGACCTCAGGCCTGGGCAGGGGCAAATCCAGAGATTTCAGGAGCCTGGGCTCTGCAGTGTCAATGATCAGAGGGGCAGGGGCAGAGCCTGTGATCACAGGGGTCTGAGCAGCGGTGGAGCTGGCAAAGCAAGGGTTTGGGGTTTTCCTGCTCAGGCCTGTACCCTTGGCCAGAGGCTGTAGTGGGGCAAGGGCAGAGCCCACAATGGCAGGGGGCAGGATCAAAGCTGGTGATCACAGAGGCCTGAGCTCTGTGAAGCTGGCGATCAGAGGGGCTTGGGGATTTTCTGCCCAGGCCTGCAGCCTTGACCAGAAGTTACAGGCCTGGGCAGGGGTGGAGCTGGATTGGAGGGACAGGTGTGGAGCCGGTGATTGGAGTGAACTACAGAGGAAACACCTTTTCTTACTGTTCATTGGCTAAACTCCCTGTATGGTGAATAAGGAAAAAAACAGGACCTCTGTAATTTTTTCAACAATGTTAAAAGAGTATCTTTTTAACATTCACTTTAAAAATTGCTTTAAACTGCAACCTATCATTGTTGAATTTATACTTTTATTCTCTAATTATCAGCATGTTTGTGGACCCAAAAACAATTTCTCTAGAAGTTAAATCTGAGCTTTATTAGAAAAGCAAAAAGAAAATAATACTAACAAAAAACTTAAAGTCTTACTTTAATACCTTTTTGAAGACTATCTACTTAAATAAATTTAATTTCTTGCCACCTGGGACTGAGATCAAGAAAAATTAGATGTATTATCTCTTTTTTGGGGGGAGAGAGGGTATTTTGATGAAGTGCCTGCTTTTCTCTCATATATCTTATAACCACTGTTTCCACAGGCTTTGTGTTCTTCCCTTTGGAATTCTGCAACAAACATCTCTCATTATGCAAGAATAACTTTCTTGGAATGAAATATTCCATATGATTCCAGTATCCTCTTTTACATCTGGTTAATCGGAGAAAATGAATCAAAATTCACAAGACATTCCCTGTCAGACAGTGTGACAATTTAGGAAAACATGAAATTTTTGAAACCTCTATGGTATAATTTAATGTATTATTTTGCTGGTATGTGAGCAATTTTCAGGATATTGACAATTGGGTTATTATTGCAGTAAATAGGCAATAAATAGAAAGCATTTCCTCAAGTACTTAACTCATTATGGTGACAACACTAGATTAACCAGAATATTCTGGGACCTGAGATGGGGTAGAAAAATGGATGTTCTGGAGAGTACAAGGGTTGGTTGGACTTTACAGAAGCTGATTACAGTAGCTTAACCATATAGAAATTTATCTACCCAAAGTGACAAGAATGTAAAGTAGGTAGTGCAAGGCTGGTGAAGCCACTTGAGAAAGCGGGTCCCTTCTTGCCACCTGCTTCTCCATCTTAGTACAGTCACAAATGGCTGCTCCATCTCAAAAATGCATCAGCACAACCTGAACAAGGGGAGGACAGGTTAAAGGCAGAATGCTTTGGCCAGCTGAACAGACCTTTTTTTAAAAGTATCAGAAATTAAGTAGCTCTCCATGAAATAACTTCCCATTTCAGCTCATTGGCCAAAGGATTAGATGATCACCCTAGCAGGAAGGGCATTTTTGGAAGTATTTAAAATTGCATTTGTTATTCTCACCCCTCCCCCAAATTTATGATTGTTAGCAAAGAAGAACAGTAGATACTGGGTAGACAAATTGGCAATGTCTGGCATATTTGATTAAATGCCTTATTTTATATTTTAAATCTTGCTGTTAGACATGCCTTTGAAAATTCACCATCATACATATCATAACAAAATTTTCTTTTGATTTTTGTTTCTCAACTTGCTTGATTTTTCAATAAGGATGGGCAACTTATTATACATCCATTTGATGAACTACTGCATTCATCTTATATAATAAAAGGGTAATATGCAAATTGACCCTAACAGCGGAATGACCAGAACGACCACTCTACCAGTCACTATGAGGCACACTGACCACCTCTCAGTCCCTTTCCCCAGTCAGCAGGCTCCCATCACCCAGTGGCAAATGGGGAACCAGGGATGGGTGATGGGGGACCCCAGTGGCACCAGGCCAAAGCCCCCGCCCTGCCAATCACCCCACAGACAGAGGACAACCCGTAGTGGGGACAGGGCTAGCGAGCAGGCGAGAATGGCCAACCTTTCAGTTCCTCACCTCAGCCGTCAGGCTCTGATCACCTAATGGAAAACAGTGAACCTTGGTGAGTGGTGGCAGGGGGCAGGGCCAGATTCCAGCAGCCAGGGAAGATGGCCCTGAATGCAGGCCAGATCTAGGAACTGTACCTGGACAAGAATTTTTTGTGCCAGGCCTCTAGTTACAAATAACAAATACATGGCAGAAGATCTGCATAACCATTTCACAAACATATGAAAATTGTCATTAAAGCATAAGAAATTACTACTATATTCCCAATTAAATGTTTAAAACTAAAAAGAGAGATAATACCAAATATTGGTGAGGATGTGGAGCTACTGAAACCTTTATATATTGTTGGTGTCCTGGTAAAATGGTGCAATCTCTTTAAAATGTTGTTTGGTTATATCTACTAAACCTGAACCTATGAGCTAGCAATCCTCCATTCCTAGGTATGTTTACTTCTACTCACCAAAATACATATTTATTTATTATGAATATATGTGTTTATATCCATAATAGCAAAAACCTAGAAATTACCCAAATATGCACCAGCAGTAAAATTTTGATATAGTCATGCAATGGAATACTTCACAGAGAATGAGCAAAATACAATTATCCTATTTAATAAAAGAGTAATATGCAAATTAACCATTACTCTGTGATAAAAATGGTGGTGCCCATAGTGGTGGGGCAGGACGCTGGCGGCGTTACCCTGGCAATGGGAGCCAGCAGGCAATCAGACCATAGGCAGCACCCAACAGGGCCTGCTGGGAGGTCACCATGATGACCCCCCGAGCAGACAAGAGGGGGCCGCAGGTGCTGCCCAGTAGGGCTTGATGAGCACCGGCTGTGGAGGAGGGGGAGCCAGTGATGAGGACCCCTGCAGGTGGTGGCTGTCTAGGGCAGTGGGCTGTGGATGAGGGGATTAGAGGGTGCGGCGAGCCAGAGCCATTGGGGACCCCCTGGCTGCGGATGAGAAGACAAGGGGCCTGAGCCATCAGGGACCCCACAGGCGGTGCCCAGCAGGGCCTGCTTGCCCATCCCCGTAGTGTGGAGCAGACAGGCCCGGTAGAGAGCAAAGAACCATGAGGAGTGGGCCCAAGCCATCAGTAGCACATCTCCTGAATTGGATAGGGTGCAGGTCTGGCTGAGGGACCTCCCGGCTTGCCCTCCCCCTCCCCCACCTACCTGTGCACGAATTTCGTGCACCAGGCCCCTAGTATGCAATAATTTGGATGAATCTCACAAATATGTGAGCAAAAGAACACAGATACTGTCACAAAAAAGAACCTATTGTGTGAGTCCATTTACATAAACTTCAAAAACAGACAAAATTATCCTATGACTTCTCAAAAGCCAGAAAAGTAGCTCAAATTCTGAGAGGAGAGGAGTGACTTAAAATGGGCAAGAAAAAGACTCCTGGGCTCCTGATAATTGCTCTGTTTCTTGATTTGGATGCTGGTTAACTGGATAAATTCACTTTGTGAAAATTCATCAAGGTATATATTTATAATCATTCACTTTTCTATATGTATGTTATATTGCAGAAAAAGAAAAGGTTACAATTATATACAGTTGTTATAATGAAGATATGTCATCTTTTGTCAATTCTATCCAACTGTGCTTTGGATCCCAGGCTTCCCTCCCCTCACCACCACCCCCCCTTCAGTGTTCTAGAGACCTGACATATTATCTTCCTTTTCTCTTATATTTTTAACATCTCCTTCTCTACTAGTGCCACCCCATCACAATTTAATCATAGTCAAGATTCTCCAATTAAAACCACCACCACTGCCTGGTCAGCATGGCTCTGTGGTTAAGCATTGACCTATGAACCAGGAGGTCATGGTTTGATTCCTGGTCAGTGCACATGTCCGGGTTGCGGGCCCAGTGGAGGAGGAGGGAGTACAGAAGGCAGCCAGTCAATGATTCTCTCTCATCATTGATATTTTTTCTCTCTCTCTTCCTCTCTCTTCCTCTCTGAAATCAATAAAAATATAAATTTTAAAAAAAACCACACTGCCACCACCACCACCTTGCTTTACCTATATCTCTTTTGACTATTATTCTTTATTATAACATAGAGGCCCAGTGCATGAATTCATGTATGGGTATGGTCCATCAGGGTGTCCTGCAGGGATCAGGCCAAAACCTGCAGTCCAACACTGCCTGTAACTCCTACCTACCGCTTCCACTCATCCCAGCCCCACTGCACCTGCCGTGGGCTTGTGTCCAGTCAGTCCCAATTGGAAGAGGCTGGTGCTGCTGCATCAGTGGTCACCAGCTGTGAGCCCTGAATCTGGCACCCTCCCGAGAAGAGTGGCCTGCAGGATTGGCCCAAAACCGGCTCTCTGACATTCCTTGAGGGGTCCTGGATTGCAAGAGGGTACAGGCCAGGCTGAGAAACCCCACTGATGCACAATTGGGGCCAGAGAGGGACCATGAAGGGCTCCAGGGCTATCTGGCCCCATCTCGCCCAGTCCTGATCAGCTGGACCCCAGCAGCAAGCTAACCTACCAGTCAAAGTGTCTGCCCCTAGTGGTCAGTGTACATCATAGCAAGAGGTTGAGCGACCTTAGCATATCATTAGTATATCACACTTTGATTGGTTGAACAACCAGTCACTAGATGACCGGACACTTAGCATAATAGACTTTTATTATATAGAATAAAAAATTTTTAGTAATGAAAGTTTAAACTCCCTGCCTTCCTTTTTTTTTTTCTTTATCCATTACAATTTGGTTTATTTCCCCACCATTCACCCAAATGTGTTTTGCCAAACTTCTAAAATAGCCTGAGTTGTTAAGCTAATGAACCTTTAATTCTCCCCTTATTGATTTCTCAGCATTTTTCGCTCCTCTTGACCATTCCTACCATTTGGAAAAACTCTCTTCCTTAGGCATTTATGACCTACTGGCTCCTGATTTCTCACCCAACTTCTCTGGCCAATCATTGTTTTCATTGTGAACTTCATTTCCTCTACTCATGCTTAAAATGTTCCCTTGAGCCAGATGTGTCTTTTGAAGTAGAGCTGTATATATAACTGCTGTGCAACATTTTCACTTAGATGTCTCACAAGTAACATCTCCCTCCTTAATGTGATTCATCTTCCATACTCCTTGTTTCAGTTAATAGCGCCACCTAGTACCCAAGCCTGAAACCCATAATTCACAATCTATACTAATAAAAGCGAAATATTAAAATTAACCGTTTCTCCGAGACAGGGTAAGCCACGCCCACCAGCCAATCAGAGCTGCTGTATGCAAATCAGCCCAGCCAAGATGGCGGAGGACGCAGCCCTGGTGTGCGGCTTCTCCAGGGCTGCGGCCTCCGCCATCTTGGGAGCCTCCCGCCTGAGAAGGCATCCAGTGCCTTGGGCCTGCGGATGCCTTTCCAGGCGGGAGCCAGGGTGGGGGGGAGGTGGGCACCAGGCGGCTGCCCCCACCCAGGAAGGCTCCGGGGCGTGGGGGCGGGGCGACAGGACCCCCTCAGCCCCGCCGCCTCGGAGCGTTCTGGGGTGCGGGGTGGCCGGATCCCCGCAGCCCCGCCTCCCGCCGCCTCAGGAGCGTTCCTGGGCGCGGGGACAAGGCAGCAGGACCCCCTCAGCCCCGCCGCCTCGGAGCGTTCCAGGGCGCGGGGTGGCCGGATCCCCGCGGCCCCGCCTCCCGCCGCCTCGGGAGTGTTCCTAGGCGCGGGGACAAGGCAGCAGGACCCCTCAGCCCCGCCGCCTTGGAGCGTTCCGGGCCGCGGGGCGGCCGGATCCCCACGGCCCCGCCTCCCGCTGCCTCGAGAGCGTTCTGAGGCACAGGGATAAGGCAGCAGGACCCCCTCAGCCCCGCCGCCTCGGAGCGTTCTGGGGTGCGGGGTGGCCGGATCCCCGCGGCCCCGCCTCCCGCCGCCTCGGGAGCGTTCCGGGGCGCAGGGACAAGGCAGCAGGACCCCCTCAGCCCCGCCGCCTCGGAGCGTTCTGGGGCGCGGTGACGGGGCGGTCGAATCCCAGTGGCTCTGCTGCCCGCAGCCTCGGGAGCGTTCCAGGGCGTGGGGGCGAGATGGTTGGATCCCCGCAGCCCTGCCACTGCAGCCTCGACTTACTGGGCGGGAGCCTTCCAGGGCACGCGGGGAACAGGCGGCCGGACCCCCGCGGCCCCGCCCGGGAGGCCATGGGGTGGCCAGCGCCACCCCACCCAGGGACTAGGCAGCTGGACCCCTGCGGCTCCCACCTGGAAGGCCATGGGGCGACCAGTGCCTCCCCACCCATGGCTTCCCAGGCGGGAGCCTTCCAGGGCGCGGGGAACAGGTGGCCAGACCCCGCGGCCCCCACCCGGGAGGCCATGGGGTGGACAGTGCCACCCAACCATCAGCTTCCCAGGCGGGTGGCCCATAGGGTCAGTGGGAGCTGTGGCCGGCCTGAAAACTGCCCTCAGCCCCTCACCCAGGCTTGCCACACCCCCTGGGGTGAAGGTCTCCACTGGGGAGCTTGGCCAGCTTGCAAACAGACATTGGCCCCTCACCCAGGCTGGCCAGGCACACCAGCAGGTGGACATCCCCAGAAGGATCCCAGACCAGGAGAGGGCACAGGCCGGGCTGAGGGACAACCCCCCCGCCTCCCAGTGCACAAATTTTTGTGCACCGGGCCCCTAGTCCTATATAATAAAAGGTTAATATGCAAATTGACCCTAACAGCAGAACCACTGGGAATGACTGGTCACTATGACACACACTGACCACCAGGAGGCAGACCTCAATGCAGGAGCTGCCCCCTGGTGGGCAGTGCGCTCCCACAGGGGGAGCTCTGCTAGCCACAAGCCAGGCTAGCGACTGCCAGTAGAGTGGTGGTGGTGGGAGCCTTTCCCACCTCCTCAGCAGCGCTAAGGATGTCCAACTGCAGCTTAGGCCTGCTTTCCACTGGCAAGTGGACATCCCCCGAGGGCTCCCAGTTGCCAGGGTGATGTCTGACTGCCAGGTTAGACCTGATTCCCTGGGGAGCAGGCCTAAGCCAGCAGGTGGACATCCCCCAAGGGGTCACAGACTTTGAGAGGGCATAGGCCGGGCTGGGGAACCCACTCCTTCCCCAAGTGCACAAATTTTTGTGCACTGGGCCTCTAGCTATTTAATAAAACACAGAAGAAAAGTAGTGGGTGTGGCTTCAACTTCTAGCATCATGATGGACTAGATATTGTGGGAAACCATTCTGCTTCAGAACAACTAGATCCTGAATCAAAAAAAATTGTTGTAATCTGGCCAGTGATGCTCAATGGTTGAGTCTTGGCCCATGAACCAGAACACCATGGTTTGATTCTTGGTCAGGGCACATGCCTGGATTGTGGGCTCAATCCCCAGTAGGGGTTGTACTGGAGGCAGCTGATCGATGTTTCTATTCTAGGTGCTTCTCCCTTCCTCTCTCTAAAATCAATAAAATTATATTTTTAAAAATTATTTAAAATTTTTTCTTGGCTCTTAGAAATTAGAAAAATATTAAAAGACCCTTCTTTGTACCAAATAAAGAGAATTAAATCTTAAGCAAAAACTAGAGCAGGGATCTGTATGCAAGCTGAAGAGATGGGGTTGGTCTGAGTACAAATGGCAATAGCAATTCTGTGTGAGGAAGTGAATTCCATACTTCTGCATTTTGGGACACCTTTGAAAAGGTTAAACTGGCTGCAGGTTGCAAACACTTCTGGGCACATGGCAGAAGCAGATGTAAATCATCTTTGGAAGAAAGTGTACTCAATTTAAGCAAATAGAATTCCCACATATTTTGATCAAGGAAATATGAATTTATAATATGATCAACAAGTATACCAGGAGGTAAGCCACCATGAGTGAGAGAGATAAAATGTAACACAACTTATTTACATGTTGCGATTATCAGATAGTGTATAGAATAGCTAGCTAAGAAATGTTTGAAGAAATATGCTTGGTGTGGCTCAGTGGTTGAGCATCAACCTAGGAACCAGGAAGTCACGGTTTGATTCCAAATCAGGGTATATTATGGACTTGGTCCTCTGTGATGGGCACGTAGAAGGCAGCCAATCAATGATTCTCTCTCATCATTGATGGTTCTATCATTCTCTCCCTCTCCCTTCCTCTCTGAAATCAATATATATATATATATATATATATATATATATATATATATATATATATATATATGAGGTCCGGTGCACAAAATTCATGCACAGGTAGGGTCCATAGGCCTGGCCGGTGATCAGGCCAATCAGGGCCTTCCGACTAATGGCCAGGGCCTGCCTTCCCTGGCTGCCAGCTGCTGGCTGGGGCCTTCCTTCATTCCGCACCATTCCCTGGTGGTCAGTGCACATCATTGCAAGTGATCAAACCCTGATCTCCCAGTTGAAATTCCGAGGGAACAGTTTGCATATTAGCCTTTTATATATGTAGATTTTTAAAAAAATAAATGTTTGTAGAAATAAAGTACAGAACCACAAAAATGGCAAGCAATAAGAGACTGTCTATAATAATAAAAGCATAATATGTTAATTAGACTGGATGTCCTTCTAATGTCCTTCTGGATGACCTTCCAGACAAAGCTGGGGCTGGAAGGGAAGCCCAGGTCCTGGGTGCCAGAGGAAAGATAGTGCCTGCAGCCAGGAAAAGGAAGGCTTACTCTTGCACAAATTTTGTGCATCAGGCCTCTAGTCAGGAATAATGAGAAGGATCTGCATAAAAATAAAATGGCAATTCTAAAAATAAAAATAGAAATTACAAAAAAACCCCTTTAAGGTAGGGGTTTAACAACAGATAAAATATAGTAAAAAATAAATGGGAACATTTGGCATGCAGTACAGAAAGGCAAGCAAACGGAAAATATGAAAGCAACTAAGAAATATGAACAGAAGAGGAAACTGAGCCCTGACTGGTTTGGCTCAGTAGACAGAGCATCAGCCTGCAGACTCAAGGGTCCCGGGTTCGATTCCTGTTAAGGGCGTGCACCTTGGTTGCAGACACATCCCCAGTGGGGGGTGTGCAGGAGGCAGCTGATCGATGTTTCTCTCTCATCGATGTTTCTAACTCTCTATCCCTCTCCCTTCCTTTCTGTAAAAAAATCAATAAAATATATATTTTAAAAATATATAAAAAGAAGAGGAAACTGAGATATTTATTCTGAACCCTAAAAGAAGAGAATGGAGAGAACTGAGGAAAAGGAATAATTGAAGAGATAATGATAGAAAATTGTTCAGAAGTGATCACAGATATAAATTTATCTTTCCAAGTACAGTAAAAATAAACCAGGTGTAGATACAACATAGTGAAACTGTAGAACAGCAAAGACAAAAAGACTCCAAAAGAAGTCAGAGAAAAATAACAGATCATCCATAAAGGAATAATATTTTTAAAGAATGAAAGTGATGTAAAGCATTTCCAGATAGACAAAAATAGAGTTTACTACCAAGAGACTGCCAATAAATTAATTTATAAAGATTTACTTTAGGCCCCTGACCGGTTTGGCTCAGTGGATAGAGCATCAGCCTGCATACTGAAGGGTCCAAGGTTCGATTCCAGTTAAGGGCATTTACCTTGGTTGTGAGCACATCCCCAGTAGGGGATGTGCAGGAGGCAGCTGATCGATGTTTCTCTCCCATGGATGTTTCTAACTCTCTATCCCTCTCCATTCCTCTCTCTTGAAAATCAATAAAATATATTTAAAAAATAAATAAATAAAAAGATTTACTTTAGGAAACAGGAAAAGATCATAGAATGATGGTTTATGATATGAGAAAGAATGATAAGTAAATAAAATAGCAAATGTATATGTATAAATACATATAAGTAAACATGTGTGTGAAATAATAGCCTGGATGGTAGTGACAAGATTTAAAGTGTTCTGAGGTCCTTGGATTATATGAAGTGAAAGTTTAAGATATTAATTTAAAGTTTTGTTCTATTAAATTTACATGGTAAAATTTCAAGGGTAACACTAAAAGCATGGATAATGAACATGGAAATATCACATGAATGAAAAATTAAACAGTAGATTGATTGTTAATGAAAGAGTTAAAATCCAACTATGTGAAGGTTACAACAGTCATCTAAAAATCAAAGCACAAGGAAAGGGAGGAGAAGAAGAGAGAGAGAAAGAAAGAAAGAGGAGTTGGAGAGATAGGAGAAGGAAGAAAGGGAAAAGAAGAGAAAAGATATATCAGATAATCTATTTATATAAAAACCCTGGTTGTAACGCCCATCCAAGGCTTGACCAACCAGAAGGAAGTCAGTCCTCCAGGGGTCGCCTTGCCAAGGGCTGCACCCTCCCTGAGCTATTTCTCATGCAAGGGTGAGGTTTGAGGCAGGAAACCATCCTCAGAGCATGGAGGCATCTAATCTAATAAAAGAGTAATCTAATCTAATAAAAGAGTAATAATCTAATAAAAGAGTAATATGCTAATTGTGACACTCCGCTACATCCCAAACCACACCCACCAGCCAATCAGAGCTACTATATGCAATTTAACCCAACAAGATGGCAGCCGGCAGCCACACAGCTGGAGCAAGCAGGAGGCTTGGTTGCCCTGGCAATGGAGGAAACCAAGCTTTCTGCCTGTCTAGGCCGGCTGTGGCCTCTGCTCAAGGCAACAAAGTTTCAATTATAGAAGATAAATAAACCCCAGATACCTGCTTCCAGCCAGCCTCACTGGGAGATTGGTTCACTGTGGTCCTTGGCCAGTCTGCAAACAGCCATTAGCCAGTCACCCAGGATGGCCCCACCATCACAGGGTGAGGGTCCCTTCTTGGGGGCTTGGCCAAACTGCAAACTGCCATCAGCCCCTCACCCAGGCTGGCCAGGCACCCTAGCAGGAACCCCTCCTTGAAGGGGATGTGGCCAGTCTGAAAATGGCCCTCAGCCCCTAACCCAGGCTGGCCAGGAACCCCAGCAGGACCCCTACCCTGATTCGGGACACCCTTCAGGGCAAACCAGCCAGCCCCCATCCAGGCACCAGACCTCTATTCTATATAATAAAAGGTAATATGCAAATTGACCCTAACAGCAGAACCACTGGGAATGACTGGTTACTATGACATGCACTGACCACCAGGGGGCAGATGTTCAATGCAGAAGCTGCCTCTGTGGTCAGTGCACTCCCACAGGAGGAACTCTGCTCAGCCACAAGCCAGGCTGCCAGCTGCCAGTACAGTGGTGGTGGTGGGAGCCTCTCCTGCTTCCTCAGCACTAAGAATGTGCAACTGTAGCTTAGGCCTGCTCCCCGCTGGCAAGTGGACATCCCCTGAGGGCTCTCAGGCTGCCAGAGAAATGTCTGACTGCCAGCGTAGGCCCAATCCCCTGGGGAGTGGGCCTAAGCCAGCAGATGGACATCCCCTGAGGGGTCCCAGACTGCAAGAGGACACAGGCCGGGCTGAGGGAAACCCCCTGAGTGCGCAAAATTTTGCTCACCAGGCCTCTAGTATATTTATAAAGCTTTAATACATTATATTAGAGGTCGTGGTGGTACTCTTTTACCCACAGTGTCTACAGGAATTGTTGCAAATTTACTTCTTGGTAGAAGAACCTTTTATTCCCAATATAAATTACCAATTCCATTAAATGAAACTTCAACGTCTAGACTCAGCATAAACAGTGAAGTTGCTAAAGCTATTAAAAAGGCCCAACTTCTCATTATTGATGAATGCACCATGGCATCCAGTCATGATATACACACCATAGAAAAATTACTAAGGGCAATTTGAATTTGAATGTTGTATTTGGTGGAAAAGTTCTCCTTCTTGGAGGGGACTTTTGACAATGTCTCAATATTATCCCACATGCTATGCGATTGGCCATAGTACAAACCAGTTTAAAGTACTGTAATGTTTGGGGATGTTTCAGAAAGTTGTTTCTTACAACAAATATGAGATCAGAGGATTCTGCTTATAGTGGATGGTTAGTAAAACTTGATAGCGGTTTTCAATTAGGAATGGATATTATTGAAATCTCCTGTGAAATGATTTGTAATGGATCTATTATTGAAGCTACCTTTGGAAATAGTTTTTCTATAGATAATATTAAAAATATACCTAAACATGCGATTTTTTGTCCAAAAAATGAACACGTTCAAAAATTAAATGAAGAAATTTTAGATATACTCAATGGAGATTTTCACACATATTTGAGTGATGATTCCATTGACTCAACAGATGATGCTGAAAAGGAAAATTTTCCTATCAAATTTCTTGATAGTATTACTCCTTTGGGAATGCCATGTCATAAATTAAAGTTGAAAGTGGGTGCAAATCATCATGTATTGAGAAATCTTAATAGTAAATGGGGTCTTTTAAATAGTAATGGTACTAGATTTATTATCAAAAGATTACAAGCTAAAATTATTGAAGCTGAAGTATTAACAGGATCTGCAGAAGGAGAGGTTGTTCCGATTTTAAGAATTAATTTGGCCCCATCTGACACTGGGCTCCCATTTAAATGAATTCGAAGACAGTTTCCTGTGATTCCAGCATTTGCGATGACTATTAATAAATCACAAGGACAAACTCAAGACACAGTAGGCATATTCCTACCTACACCCGTTTTCACATATGGCCAATTATATGTTGCTTTCTTTTGAGTTTGAAGAGCATGTGATGTTAAAGTTAAAGTTGTAAATACTTCAACACAAGGGAAATTAGTCAAGCACTCTGAAAGAGTTTTCACTCCTAATGTGGTGTACAGGGAAATATTAGAATATGTTTAATCACTTTATCAATCATTGTTTGCATCACTGTTGTTTTTATATCATGTTTTGGTTGTTTTTATATCATGCCTCTGTTGTTGTTATAGCCTTTTGTTACTGTTTATGTATTAATAAATTTATATATTATTTTCATATACATTTTTCTAATTTCTGTTCATCTCTCACACATCTATTATAGAGAAAGGGCAAATAGCAATAATAAAATATTTCCTCTAATTAATTCCCTTTTAATGTGCACAAATTTCATGCACTGGGCCACTAGTTATGAGGAAAAAGAGAAATGGCAGATACCTTAAATTTTTACAAAATAGATTTTAAAACAAAAAGTAGTATTGGTGATAAAGAGGCTGACTACTTAACGTATCTGAAAGAAAATAACTTTAACTTATGTGCCTAATTAAATAATCTCAAATTATAAAAAGCAAATATTCAGAGTTTCAAGCAAAATGGACAAATCCAGAATTAAAGGTACTCTTTGTTCTTTACTATAAAAAATACGAATAAAAGTGAGTGAATACACCCCTAACCGGTTTTGCTCAATGGATAGAGTGTTGACCTGTGGGCTGAAGGGTCCCAGGTTCAATTCTGGTCAAGTCCATGTACCTTGGTTGCTGGGTTGCAGTAGAGGGTGTGTAGGAGGCAGCTGATAGATGTTTCTCTCTCATTGATGTTTCTCACTCTCTATCCCTCTCCCCTCTTCTCTGTAAAAATCAATTATATATATATATATTAGGGGCCCGGTGCACAAAAATTTGTGCACTCAGGGGGTGGGGTCCCTCAGCCCGGCCTGTGCCCTCTTGCAGTCTGGGACACCTCAGGGGAGATGTCCATCTGCTGGCATGCCTGGCCATTTTCAGGCTGCCCACAGCCCCTTCAGGGTTTGTGCACTGAGGGGTGAGAGGGCTGGTGAGTGCAGGTGTGGACATTTCCCACAAGAGGGCCCACGATCTCACACGCTTGGTGGGCCCCCGCCACCGAGGGAACACACCTGGTGCAGAGCTGGGTGGCGAGCCAGGGGTGGATGCTGGTGCAGGATCCCTCAGTGGGGCCCAGTTGCTGAGCAAACACACTGGGGTGGAGCCGGGCAGCAGACTGGCTTCGGATTCTCTGCACTGTGCAGCAGACGGTCCTGCACACCCTGTGGAGGACCCTGGGGGGCGGATGAAGGTAGCGGACCCTGGACAGGTGCTCCCGCACACCCCCGAGGAGGCCCCTGGGGGGTGGAGCCAGGCAGCGGACCTGGGATGGGCGCTCCTGGATGCCCCAAGGAGGCCCCAGGCCAAACCCCCCTCCCCCCCCCACTGAGCTGACACACCTGGCACAGCTACGTTGGCCGCGGAGGCTCCCAGTGCAGAGCCGCCCTACCAGCCTCCATCTTGGCTGGGTTAATTTGCATACAGCTGCTCTGATTGGCTGGTGGGTGTGGCCGTGAGCAGAGACTCAGCCAGCCTAGGCAGGCAGTTGCAACAGAAGCCTCTGGTTTGCTCCAGCTCCATGGCTGCTGGCCTCCATCTTGGCTGGGCTAATTTGCATACAGCCACTCTGATTGGCTGGGAGGCGTGGCTTGGCTGGTGGGCATGGCTTAGGTGTCTCAGGTAATGGTCAATTTGCATATTATTCTTTTATTATATTAGATAAATATATATATATTTAAAAAGTGAGTGAATACAAAACTGGCAATAAACACATATCTATCAACAATTGAATTTAAAAAACAAAATAAATGAACAAGCAGAACAGAAATAGACTCATATATATAGAGAACATTTTGACAGTTGCTAGATAGTAGCAGGGTTGGGAGATGGGTGAAAAAAGGTGAAGGGATTAAAAAGTACAAGTAGGTATTAACAAAATATTCATGGAGATGTAAAAGTACAACACAGGGAATCTAATCTAATAAAAGAGTAATATGTTAATTGCATCACTCCACTAGAACCCAAGCCACGCCCACCAGCCAATAAGAGCGACTATATGCAAATTAACCCAACCAGGATGGCAGTCGACAGTCACAGAGCAAGGGCAAACAGGAGGGTTCATTGCCTTGACAATGGAAGAAGCTGCCTGCCTAGGCCGGCTGTAGCTTCTGCTCAAGGCAACAAAGTTTCAATTATAGAGGCCATGGAGCTGGAGCAAGCAGGAGGCTTCATTGCCTTGGCAATGCAGGAAGCTGCCTACCTAGGCAGGCTGTGGCCTCTGCTCAAAGCAACAAAGTTTCAATTATAGAAGATAAATAAACCCCAGATACCTGCTTCGGGCCAGCCTTGCTAGGTGCTTGGGTGGCTGGGGGCTGTGGCCAACCTGAAAACAGCCATCAGCCCCTCACACAGGATGGCCCCACCCTCATGGGGTGAGGGTCCCTGCTGGGGGGCTTGGCCAGCCTGAAAACGGCCCTCAGCCCCTCACGCAGGCTGGCCAGGAACCCCAATAGGATCCCTCTCCCTGAAGGTAATCTGGCCAGCCTGAAAATGGCCCTCAGCCCCTCACCCAGGCTGTCCAGGAACCCCAGCGGGACCCTAACCCTGATCTGGGACACACTTCAGGGCAAACCAGCTGGCCCCCACCCATGCACCAGTCATCCATCCTATATAATAAAAGGGTAATATGCAAATTGATCCTAAAAGCAGAACCACTGGGAATGACTGGTCACTATGACACATACACACTGACCACCAGGGGGCAGATGCTGCCAGCTGCCAGCACAGCGGTGATGGTGGAAGCCTCTCCTGCCTCCTCAGCAGCTCTAAGGATGTCCAACTGCAGCTTAGGCCTGCTCCCTGCTGGCAAGTGGACATCCCCTGAGGGCTCTTGGGCTGCCAGAGGGATGTCTGACTGCCAGCTTAGGTCTGATTGCCCAGAGAGTGGGCCTAAGCCAGCAGGTGGACATCCCCCAAGGGTTCCCAGACTGTGAGAGGGCACAGGCCGGGCTGAGGGATCTCCCTGAGTGCACAAATTTTTGTGCACTGGGCCTCTAGTCTACACTAATAAAAGGGAAACATGCAAATTGACCATCCCTCCAGTATGCCCACCAGCCAATCAGGGCAAGTATGCAAATTAACCCAACAAAGATCATGGCAGCCACAGAGCTGGAGTGAGCAGGAGGCTTGGGTTGCCCGCAGTGATGGAGGAAGCCAAGCTTCCCGCTGGTCCTGGCCTCTGCTCAAGGAGGAGCTGGAGGCCTGTGTCTCTGGGGGTGACACAGGATTAAAGCCTGCCCTAGCCTCCGCTTAAGGAGGGGCTGGGTATCTGGGTCACTGGGTGGCATGGCCAGCCTGAAAACAGCCCTCAGCCCCTTACCCAGGCTGACCATGCTCCCATGGAGTAAGAGTTCCTGCTGGGGGACCTAGCCAGTCTGCAAACAACCATCATCCTCTCACCCAGGCTGGCCCTCCACCCTAGCGGGGACCCCCACCCTGAAGGGGGTATGGCCATCCTGTAAACAGCCCTCAGGCTGGCCATGCCCCCCATGGGCTGAGGGTTCCGCTTGGGGGCATGGCCAGCCTGCAAACTGCCATCAGCCCCTCACCCAGGCTGGCAAGGCACCCCAGCGAGAACCCCAACCCTGAAGGGGATGTGGCCAGCTTGAAAACAGCCCTCAGCCCCTCACCCAGACTGGCCATGCCCCCCCCCCCAGCAGGGACCCTCACTCCAATGGGAGTATGGCTGACCTGCCAACCACCACAGGCCCATTGCCCAGGCCACCCCATGCCCCAAGGGAACCCCCACCATGATCTGGGACACACTTCAGGGCAAAACCAGCCAGCTCTCATCTATGTGCCAGGCCTCTATATATACTAATAAAAGGGTAATATGCTAATTAGACTGGGAGACCTTCCAGGAGACCTTTCAGGCGTTTTTCTGGACAAAGCCATGGTGGCAGGGCTGAGGTAGAGGTGATTAGAGGCCAAGAGGGGAGGGAAGTTTTGGGTGATTAGGCCAGCATGGGACAGCAGTTATGGGTGATCAGGTCAGTGTGGGGACATTGGGGGTGATCAGGCCAGCAAGGGGGGGGGCAGT
>PVJC01020501.1:0-19190 GCA_004026665.1 Murina feae
AAACTAAAGAGAAAATAAACAAATGGGACTTTATCAAAATAAAAAGCTTCTGCACAGCAAAAGAAACCATCAGCAAAACAACAAGAAAACCCACTACATGGGAGAACATATTTGCCAATGTTATCACTGATAAAGGTTTAATCTCCAACATTTATAGGGAACTCATACAAGTTAACAAAAAGAAGACAAACAATCCAATTAAAAAGTGGGCAAAGGTCCTAAATAGACACTTTTCAAAAGAGGATATTCAGAAAGCCAAGAGACATATGAAAACATGCTCAAAGTCACTAATCATCCGAGAAATCCAAATCAAAACAACAATGAGATACCATCTCACACCTGTAAGAATGGCTATCATCAACAAATCAACAAATGACAAGTGCTGGAGAGGAAGCAGAGAAAAAGGAACACTCGTGCACTGCTGGTGGGAATGCAGACTGGTGCAGCCACTGTGGAGAACAGTATGGAGTTTCCTCAAAAAAATTAAACATGGATCTCCCTTTTGACCCTGTGATCTCACTTGTGGGAATATATCCTAAGAAACCAGAAACGCCAATCAGAAAGGACATATGCATCCCTATGTTCATAGCAGCACAATTTACCATAGCTAAGATTTGGAAACAGCCTAAGTGCCCATCAGCAGATGAGTGGATTAGAAAACTGTGGTACATCTACACAATGGAATACTATGCTGCTATAAAAAGGAAGGAGTTCTTAGCATTTGCAGCAGCATGGATGGAACTGGAGAACATAATGCTAAGTGAAATAAGCCAGTCAATGAAAGAAAAATATCATATGTCCTCACTCATCTATGGATAATAATAACCATTATAAGCTGGTGAACAAAAATAGATACAGAGGCAGAGCAGCATCAAACAGACTGTCAAATTACAGCAACAAGGACAGGGAGGGTGGGTGGGTGGGTAACAGATCAGCCAAAGGACTTTTATGCATGCATTTAAGCATAACCAATGGACACAAAACACTGGGGGGAGGGGAGGTGGGAGGAAGGGCAGGGGAAAAAAGAGATATATGTGCTAATCTTTATAAAACTGTATGTAATAAAAAAAAAGGCTGTGGTAAATTTACATGATGGTATACTACCCTGTCATAAAAAGGAAGAAAATTTTATTCTTTCCAACAGTATGGAAGAACCTAGAGAACATTATGCTAAATTAAATAATCCAGTAAGAGAAAGACAAGTACCATATGCTTTCACTCATATGTGGAATTTAATGAACAAACTAAACTACCAAGCAAAATAGAGATAGACTCATAAATAGAGAGCACACAGTCAGCCCTACTGGACATGAGGGATAGAGAGATTAAGCAAAATGGGAAAGGAGAAAACTCAAGGACATGGACAGCAGTGTGATGACTGAGTGGGTGTGGGGTGGGGAAGGTGGATGGCTGGAGGTGGAAGAAGTTATAAAGGGGATAAATAGTGATGGAAAATAAATTAATTTTTTAAAAATCTCAAACATTTTTCATAGCAATATATATTGTGATCTATCTCCTAGAGTAAGGGACACAAAAGAAAAAATAACAAATAAGATTACATCAAACTAAAGGGTTTGGCACAGCAAAGGAATGAAGAAGAAGAAGAGGAGGAGGAGGAGGAGAAAAAGAAAGAAGAGGAGGAGGTGAAGGAGGAGGAGGAAGAGGAGGAGGAGGAGGAGGAGAAGGAGGAGGAGGAGGGGGAAGAACAATAACAACAACAGTGTCTTCCGTACACCAAAAGATTGTGGTTTCAATTCCTGATCTGAGTACATAACTAGGTTGCAGGTTTGATCCCCAGTTAGGCTGCATACAGGAGGCAACTGCTTAGTTATAACAATGCTCAATTAACTTAAGGGAAAAGTTTGTAAACTTAGTAAAAACTTTAACAAAGAAATAGGAACTATAAAAATGGAACTAAAAAATATAAAAAAGAACCAGTCAGAAATACAAAATACATTAAATGAAATAAGAATACATTACAGGAAATCAACAGTGGAGTAGATGAAGCAGGGGATCAAATCAGATATTTGGAAGATGAAAAACCAGAATCAGAAAACACCCAATCAGAACAGAAAAAAGAATCCAAAATATGAGGCTAGTATACGGAACCTCTGGGACAACTTCAAGTGTCCCAACATCCACTTCATGGGGATGGTAGAAGGAGAAGAAATAAAGCACCAAATTGAATATCTACTTGAAAAATAATGCCAGAACACTTCCCAAACCTGGTGAGGGAAATAGACATATAAGTCAGAAGTGCTAAGAATCCCAAACAAGATGAACCCAAAGAGGTCCACACCAAGACACATCATAATTAGAATGCAAACGGTTACAGACAAAAATGGGTTCTTAAAAGCAACAAGAGAAAAGCAATTAGTTACCTATAAGGGAGCTCCCAAAAGATTTCCAGCAGATTTCTCAACAAAAACTTTGCAGGCTATAAGTGATTGACAAGAAATATTCAAAGTGATGAAGAGTAAAGACTTACAACCAAAATTTCTCTATGTAACCCTGGCCTGTGTGTGGCTCAGTTGATTGGAGCATCTTATATACCAAATGGTGGCAGGTTCAATTCTAAGTCAGGGCACTTACCCACAAAGTTGTGGCTTCGATCCCCAGTCAGGACACGAAGAGGAGGCAACCATCACATTGGTGTTTCTCTTCCTTCCTCTCTCTAAAAATCAATTTTTAAAAATTTAAAGATTATCCACTAAAACTATAATTTAGAATTGAAGGATAAATAAAGAGCTTTCCAGATAAGAAAAAGCTAAAGAAGTTCATCACTATCAAATCAGTATTACATAAAATGTTAAAGGATCTTCTTTAAGAAGAAGGAAAGATATTAAAAATATGAATAATAAAATGGCAATAAGGACATATCTATCAAAATTTAAATTTAAAATACAAAACAAATAAGCAGGATGGAAACAGGCTCATAGATACAGAGAACATTTTGACAGTTGCCAGATGGGAGGGAGGGTTGGAAAGATGAGTGAAAAAGATGAAGTGATTAAGAAGTACAAATTGGTAGTTACAGAATAGTCATGGGGATGTGAAGGACAGCATAGGGAATATAGTCAATAATATTGTGATAACTATGCCTGGTGTCTGATGGGTGAGAGATTTATTGGGATGATCACCTTAGTAAGTTAAATAATGTCTAATCACTGGATTGTACATCTGAAACTGTTTTTATAGTTATTTTATTTAACAGTTATTTTTATAGTTATTTTAAAGATATTTGAAAATAACTTTTAAAGTCAAAAAATTAAAAAATTGAAAATCACTGCAAATATCTAACATAAGTAATTTATTTAATAATACATGCAACTCAACCATTAAAGATTAAATCTAATCTAATAAAAGAGTAATATTGAAATTGACTATTTCTTCGGGATGCCTAAGCCACGCCCACCAGCCAATCAGATCGGCTATATGCAAATTAACCCAGCCAAGATGGAGGCCAGCAGTCACAGAGCTAGAGTAAACAGGCGGCTTCTGTTGCACCAGGAGTAAACTGCCTGCCTAGGTCTGCTGGGCCTCTCTCTGCTCAAGCAACATTGTTGCAATTATAGAAGCCACGGAGCTGAACCAAACAGGAGGCTTCTGTTGCACCAGCAATGGAGGAAACTGCCTGCCTAGGCTAGCTGGGCCTCTACTAAGGCAATATTCTTTCAATTATAGAAGCCACGGAGCTGAAGGCAACAGGAGGCTTCATTACCTGCCTAGGCCTCGGCTTAAAGCAATAGTGTATCAATTATAGAGGATAAATAAACCCCAGAAACCTGCTTCCAGCCAGCCTTGCTGGGACGTTGGGTCAATGGGAGCTTTGGGCAGCCTAAAAATGGCCCTCACCCCCGCACCCAGGCTACCCAGGCACCCCAGTAGGGACTCGAACCCTGAATGGACTGTGGACAGTCTGAAAATGGCCCTCAGCCCCTCATCCAGGCTGGCCACACCCCAATGGGGTGAGCGTCCACACTGGGGGGCTTGGCCAGCCTGTGAACAGCCATCAGCCCCTCACCCAGGCTGGCCAGGATGCCAGCAGGTGGACATCCCCTGAGGGGTCCCAGACTGCGAGAGGGCACAGGCCAGACTGAGGGACCTCCCGAGTGCACAAATTTTTGTGCACCAGGCCCCTAGTTAGTTTATGTGATTGGAAAAATTGTTCATAATATATCAAAAGACAAAGAGCAGGTTACCAAATAGTATATGCGATTAACAAATAGTATATCATCCCATAGAAAAATGGCTGAATAAACATGCATTCAACATTTTAGTGGTTATGTTTGAGGGAGGGCTTTTATCTTCATTTTTATTTTCTCTATCTTCTAAATTTTGTACAACGAGCACATGTAACTTCTTGCAGTAAGGTAAAACTAACCTAATAAAAGTTCCTTTTATTTAAAAAAAAGAACATATGGACAAAGACTAAGCAACATTGTCAATATGGTAAGTATAATTTACATGCTTATATATTAAAGTTTGCATTCTGCAAAAATTACTTGTTTGTGAACATGACCATTTTTATGCCATATATTTAAAAATGTCAATACTTCCAAAATATGAAAAATATGCTTCCCCAAATTGTAATTAAATAAAATAAGAAATGACAAAATCAAAATATTAAAAGGCCCTCTCATTTTGAAAAATAAATTTATCTTTAGGCCCCAGTGACTGAGACCCCGCAGAGGACTCAGCAACCTCCCCCTTGAGCCCCCCTCGCTTCCCCACCCTGCGCCCCCACCCGTGCCGCCTCGCAGCCCTCCGCAGGCCGTTCTTCTGCGGATCCTGCGTGTCTGCAGCCCAGAACCCCGACTCTCTCACCCCTTGGCTGATGCAGCTCTGGGTGATGACCTGCTTCCTGCAGGCACTGAGGGTTGTATCAATGCAAGAATTCAACAGAGAAGGTCTGGGCTGTCCGAGGGACCGCTGACGACGGTAAAAGAAACTAGTGGAGGCCTTGAGAAGAAATGTGCCCGCCCTGGGCTGAGGCTGGGCACCCAGATTCGGAGAATAATGCAGCTGCAGGGCGACCAGCGCAAGGACACAGGCCAGTTCCCCCAGAGCTTGGGCAGCCGAGGACCACCAGCCGAGGGTTCATGACTTTCAGTGCTCGGCTCACCGAGGCTTAGGCGAGGACTTCTTTGCAATGAGTAGAATTTCCCTCTGTCCCTTGTCAGAAGTTTAAAAACGCACAGCTTGTGTCATGTAACCGTCTGGGGTCTGCTTTTCCCTTGGACTAGTGTAACTCCTTCTGCAATAAACTAAAAAGAGCCATGCTGTCTGATCTTGAAGTCCCCCATTTCAACAGAGGTCAAGCAGCAGGCGCCTGGCAGTGTTCGGCCAGAAGCTCCTGCCCAGAGTTCCCCGCCCTCCGAGAATGTCACCACCTGAGCAGCCTTCTGTGCAGCTGCAAGGAGACGGGGAAGGCAGCAGCGACACCTGCACCGCTAGAGAGCCTGCGGTGTCACAGACCCGCCGGGGCACTGACCAGGGGGAGGGAGCCTAGAGCAGCCTGCCACCGTTCCTCCAGGGAGGCGAGATGGGCTTCTGCTTGCCGCCAAGGTCCATGAGCCAGGATATGTCCTGGCTAATTGTTGTCCAAACACCATCATCTGAGGCCAACATTCTATGAGTTAAACTTTTGACCAGGGAACAAATTTCAAACTGTCAGTCATGTAGCTAACTATAGAGCTAGCGACAGCTGCCCAATACCATGTGAGGTAACAAACTGATTTTTGGGGTGTTTTCCTTCCCTCCTTCATTTTAATGTTATGTAATGTATTTAAACACTTATTTAAATAAAACTTGTTTTCAGAAACAAAGATAAAATTCATCTTTAGATAACTCTTACTTTCAATCAAGAACTTATCAAAATAATGAAAGCATTTTATGTCCAAGACTATGAAATACAATGAACTGCTAAGAGAATAATGTTTATACACTTGTTTCAGTAAATAAATATATAAAAATAAACAATTTAAACACAAGACTCAGAAAAACTCAAAATAAATGGAAGAAAAGCATATAAAAGTCTGAGTACACAACAACTGCATAGATTAACAAGTAAAATTATAAAGTCAGCTAACCAATAACTAAGTCAAGACAACTACAGCTTTGTAAAATTAAAGAAATGGATAAACCTATTTTTAAAAAAGGAGAGAATAGAAATACATTGAAAGAATTGGTGAGAAATGCAAAATACTTGACTCAGTTTCCTGCAAATAAAATTAAAATATTTAATGGAACTGATAATTTTCTGGCTATATGTCTTGGCTATTGTAGATAATGCTGCTATGAACATGGGTTGCATATATAATTAAGTTCATGTTTTTGTTTCCTTTGGATAAATACACTGAAGCAAAATTGCTGGATCATATAGTAGTTCTATTTTTTTCTATTTATCTTTTGCAGATCTCCCACACTGTTTTTCATAGTGGCTGCACCAATTTACAATCCAATCAGCAGTACACAAGGGTTCCCTTTATCCACATCTTCACCAGTATTGTTAATTCTTGTCCTTTTTTTATGATATCCATTCTAACAGGTGTGACGTGATGTGTTATGGTTTTTATTTGCATTTCCCTGATTAGTGATGTTGAGTACCTTTTTGTGTACCTGTTGGCCATCTATTCATTGTTTTTTGAAAAATGTCTATTCAGATCCTCTGCCCAATTTTCATTCAGATTGTTTGGGGAGAGGTTGCTATTGAGATGTATGAGTTCTTTAAAGATTTTAAATATTAACTTTTTATCAGATATTTTCTCCCACTTAATAGGTTGCCCTCTTTCTTTCTCTCTTTCTTTCTTTCTTTCTTTCTTTCTTTCTTTCTTTCTTTCTTTCTTTCTTCCTTCCTTCCTTCCTTCCTTCCTTCCTTCCTTCCTTCCTTCCTTTTTTTCTTTCTTTGAAGCAGGGGGTCTCCCAGGGGTGAGGACGACGGAGCCACTAGCGCTAGGAGGCTTGCATGCACGACTCCGGAGACCAGGTTCAATGACGCGGGTCTAATTTTATTGCGGAAGTACAGCAGTATATATAGTGAAGGTGGCCAATCATAGAACGTCTTATTAGGGAGCCAATGAGCGTAAAGGTCGGGGTACTGTGTACGTGGCTCTAGGAGGGGCTCAGGCAGGCGTTGCCATCTTCCTGGTTTGCCAGAAAGGTCTGAACTGCTGGAGTGTGCTCACAGCATTGCATCAGCCACTGCACCGAGATAAACCTCCTGTGCTCTACCTACATTTCTTTCTTTCTTTCTTTCTTTCTTTCTTTCTTTCTTTCTTTCTTTCTTTCTTTCTTTCTTTCTTTCTTTCTTCTTACCCCTTTCATTTTATTGATGACTTCCTTTTCCTTTGCTGTGCAGAAGTTGATGTAGTTTGGCTTGTTTTTGTATTCTTTATATATACAAAGATATACATAATATATATCTCATCATTCTTATCTGTGAGAAGATTAGCCTGATAGAAGTTATTTGGCCAATGTTGGAAGTGAAGTTCTATACATTACCTTAATTGACTTAATAGAATGGCTTAGCCTAATGATATCTGAATAGGCAACTTCCTCTAACAAAAATCTCTGTTGGGTACATTTTAGTACACAATAGATGTATGTTGAAAATTTCAGTTAGGAATGTCAGTATGACATTTGCTGCTGTAAATATTTTTTAGACTAGAGCTCTGTGGATATCAAAATTTCTTAAGATCATGGGCTTAGGGGTTTTTTTTTAGCTCATCTATGTGAACTGTGTGCGCAATGGAACAGCTGACTTGGATCTTTTGCTTATTGTTACCATCTTGACTCAGGTTAGGTCAAGAATTGGCTATTGTCCTCAGTCTAACCCTGCGCTTAACCACATGACGGGCCGGGAATTGCTGACCATGTACGCCAGGCTGCAGGGGGTCCCTGAGCCAAACATCTGCAAGTATGTAGAAATCTTTTTGCTTTCAATGCAACTAGAAACCGATGCTGACAAGTTTGTCTACACATACAGGTGAGATATGATTCTGCTTGCCTATGTTCCTACTGTTTAGAAAGAATGCCTGCTAACACAAACTGGTCCCTCTGCCACACAGAGGCAATGACCGTGAATAGCTTCATGTCTTATTAGGGTTCTAATGTCAGGAATAAAGCATATAAAGTTAACCTTTTGTAGAGATGAGCTACAGCCTTTGCATTTAAAAAAGAGCACCTGCATCCCTATCTCCCTATTGTTCTTTATCTCCCAAAACAAAAATATTACAGCAGTAACGATGCTGAAATAAATTACCAAAAATACCATTTCAATGAAAATGAGTTACCATAGACATCTGGGCTTGGGCCTGCTGTTCTGTGGTTCATATCAAATCAGCATTCCGGATATGTGACCTAATTCTGTCCTAGGAATTAATGACTTGTGTACCCTTATTTTTTCTTTCTCCTCCACTTTTCTCTCTCCTTTGACGATAAAGTGAAGAAAACAAACGTAAATTGAATACTATCATTGCCCTAATGGGAAAGCCCTCAGTTGTCTTCCTGGATGAGCCATCTTCTGGCATGGACCCCATTGCCAGGCGCCTGCTCTGGGACACAGTAACATGGATGTGTAAAGCTGGCAAGGCTATCATCATAACTTCCCACAGGTATGACCTACTGGGACGTTTGATTGAGCATTAGAAGAGATAGGAGGGAAATAGTTGGAGCCCGGAATATAAGTTAATGAACTTATCTAAGTATATGAGCTACATACATAAGAGAAGCTGTGGACAGAGGCTAATTTGGGCTAAAGTCAAGAATCATAAATTGAGTTCTGAAATCCATAATCAACAGAATATAGGAAGTAAGGTCTTTCTATCATGGATTTAGAAATCAACTACTCCCAATTTTTAAAATCTTCTCTTCCCAAGTATGGTCTTAGTGGTGATGCCTACTGCAAATATTACCTTATGGTCTTAGCTCTGTTTTGAAATACTGACCTTATCCTCTGAAAAGAGAGTCTCTTCAGTCAAATTTTCTTTGTCCCCCTAGCATGGAAGAATGTGAGGCCCTTTGTACCAGGATGGCAATCATGGTAAAGGGGAAGTTCAAGTGTCTTGACAGTCCTCAGCAACTTAAGAACAAGTTTAGTGACATATACACTCTGACAGTAAAGATTAAGATTGATAAGAATGAAAATAAACAAAAGGAGTTCAAAGAATTCATTGCAACAACATTCCCAGGTAATATTGGTAGGGCTGACTTGTTACAGCTGTGTCATATCCTATGTAAAAAAGGCCTAGTAGGCTAAGTGTCTGGTCGTCTGGTCGGCCGTTCAACCAATCAAAGCATAATATGCTAATGATATGCTAAGGCGCTCAACTGCTCACTATGATATGCACTGACCACCAGGGGGCAGATGCTCCAACTGGTTGGTTAGCTTGCTGCTGGGGTCCAGCCAATTGGGACTGAGTGAGATGGGCTGGACATGCCCTGGAGCCCTCCTGCAGTCCCTCCCCAGCTGGCCAACCTTCTGCATCCCTCCCCGGCCCCAACCATGTACTAGTGGGGTCCCTCAGCCTGGCCTGCACCTTCTCCCAATCTGGGCTGAGGGACCCTCCCTCTCCCTCCAAGTGTATGAATTTCATGCATTGGGTCTCTAGTATATAATAAAAATAAATGAAGTATAGCTTTACACAACATGAATAAGAGAAAACAAAATTAACTCACACTGTTTTTGCATTTATATGAAGTACAAAAATGCAAAACCAAACTATAGGCTTCAGGGTTCCATATTTAGATAATCTAATCTAATAAAAGATTAATATGCAAATTAACCATGTCTCCGAGGGTCAACCCCTAAGCCATGCCCACCAGCCAATCAGAGTGGCTGTATGCAAATTAACCCAGCCAAGAGGGCGACCAGCAGCCAAGGAGCTAAACAGCAGGTTTCCATTGCAACTGCCTGCCTAGGCTGGCTGAGTCTCTGCTCACAATAACAATGTTTCAATTATAGAAGCCATGGAGCTGAAACAAACAGGAGGCTTCCTAACCTGCCTAGGCCTCGGCTCAAGGCAAAAAAGTTTCAATAATAGAACGTAAATAAACCCTAGAAACCTTATTCCATCCAGCCTCGCTGGGACCTTGGGTCAATGGGAGCTATGGGCAGCCTGAAAACAGCCCTCAGCCCCTCACCCAGGCTGGCCAGGCACCCCAGTAGGGACCCAAAACCTGAAGGGACTGTGGGCAGTCTGAAAATGGCCCTCAACCCATCACCCAGGCTTGCCACACCCCAATGGGGTGAGGTTCCACACTGGGGGGCTTGGCCAGCCTGCAAACAGCCATCAGCCCCCCACCCAGGCTGGCCAGGCACGCGAGCAGGTGGACATCCCCTGAGGAGTCCCAGACTGCAAGAGGGCACAGGCCGGGCTGAGGGACACCCCGAGTGCACAAATTTTTGTGCACCAGGCTCCTAGTCTACATATAAAAGGCTAATATGCTAAGTGTCCCTCCTACCATCTCACTGATCACTATGATGCACACTGACCACCAGGAGGCAGACGCTCAACCCAGGAGCCGCCATGACAGTCACTGGCTGGCAAACTAACACTTGGCTTCCCCCAAGAGGAACACAGGCCCTGCCACCACCCCAGAGCAACACCCCACCAAATCACAGCCAATGCTGCCAAGACCCCAAGGCGCAAAATGCAGCCCACAACCCAGCCCAGCCTGGAAAGTCACTGTGAGCTCCAGGTAATGACGTCATGTAGCAAAGCCCAGCTTCCTCTCCCTAGCAACTAGCTTCCTTGCAGTTTCTTCAGCCCAGGAACACAGATGGAAACATTTTACACTTTAACCAAATGTCTGTGAAGTGTTTTCCCATGCCTCATGTCATTTGATCCTCATCAAAGTCCTGGACTAGGTAGATAGGAGACTCAGTAGAATCCTATTTTCTTTTCATTAGCTGGAAAATGTAGATTTAGAAAGTTTAGAAACTTGACCTGACTAAAAAGAAGAAATGGTGGACCTTGAAAATGACTTCAGGTTTTATCACTATGCACAATATAGTCAAACACTGCTGCAGTTAAATATTTTACCCTTTGTTCTCCCTGCATGATCTACAAAAATAACCTGCTTTATGTTGATATTTATTGCTGTGTTGCTGACAATTACCTGAATGAGAAGTTGGGGTGCTTCACTGGGCTGGAAAAAGTTTTGCTACATCAGAAAGCAGGCCTAATTAAGCAAGTTTATTCTATATCTATAAAAGACTAAGTTAACTCATGCATGCACAATACATATAAAGCTATCGCTGGTGCCAATCACACACATGTGTTTCCATCTATCATTGTTGATCGTGAATTTGGTCAACAGAGAAAGGGTGAATAGTGATATTAAAATATTTATTCTAATTAATTTCATTTCGATGTGCATGAATTCGTGCACCAGGCCACTAGTAAATTTATAAAGAATAGCAAATAAATGCTTACCATAAAAATCAAGATAGTTTCTTTAAGGGGGAGGAAGTGAGTCTTGCTAGTGGCACATAGGTGACTTTTAGAATTCTAGGTATTGATGACATGCTAATTTTATCATAATTCACTACACTGTATATTTATGTTTCATACACTCTTTATATGTTTGATATATATCACAATTTTAAACATTTTTTTACATTTTTACTAGAGGCTATGTAAGACTCATTACAAAAAAAAATGCTATATACTAGTATTGACATATAGCTTATTTATTTTAAATATTTTAACTTCAATTAATATCACTTGCAATAATCACCAACTATGTTCTAATAAAGTCACACTATCAACAAGGAATGGCTACCTACAATATTACTACCATGTATTCAAGAGCTGTAATAGCTCATTGCTCCAGTGAATGCCTTCAAGTTTGTGTTTTATATACATGAATTATATCTTTCCTTTAAAATGAAGGTTGCCTCATCATGAGAATAGTATAGAGAAGTGTCGTGCCAGTGTGGCCAAAAGTGAACCTGAGGGGGGTGTGGGCAGGTGGTGAAGGATTTAGAAAAGACAGACAAGACAATGAAATCTAGATCTCAGTTGAATGCTGCTTCTTTGATGGAGAGACAGTGCCAGCGCCCACAAGCCAAGTACTTATTTTATAGCCAGATTCCACGAGGTAAAGTAAGGATGTGGTCAAGATGTTAACCCAATGTAAACGGGCATTTTCCCGTCAAATCGCATCATAACGGGAAGAAAAAAATCCAATAATGGTCTGACTTTGCAAAGTCTATCTGAGTTGTCTTGCACATTTTCATTGTTGTTGAAATGCCAGGCCCTCCATATTTGACGGCTGTTTTTGGAAAAAACTCGTCTCCCGCGCTTTGGTATAAAAAGCGATATGACAAGTTTACTCGTTTCCCACAAACAATGTTAACAATATTCTAATCTACCCAGTTACATGCACCTGAACTCTATCAAGCCCACATCACTCAGTTATGTGGGACCACAGGTTAGGACCATAAGGTCAAGGTTACAACTATAGCCTTTAGCTATAATTGTGCTGGGAGGGCTCTGCCCTCCAAACTGGGACTTGCATGTGGCTTTGCCATGAGAGGACTGTGCCCCCTCATCAGTCTGAGGCTTAAACTTGTCCAAACACTGTAGCCACTCTACACACACACACACACACCTGAGAAAAGAAATCACGCCACAATTTTATGAATATAGTTTTAGGACAATGTCTAGAAACAGTTCCACACAAAATTAAGATTCATATACATCAGGTTTGGCAAAGTGAGCGTGTGAGCTCAATTTTTCAGTGCCTGAAAGTGATTATCCCAACTCTGCAATTTTTACTAACTACAGGCAATAAAACCGTATTTCATCAGATGGATGTAAAGCTATTGAAACACTTAATATATACTTAACATATGCTAAAAAGAAAGGACTTTGGAATTGTTATATTTTGAATTAATTGCATGTAATATCTCTTCCATTGGTGTGGACAATTGGAATGGGAATTATTGGAGAATGTTGTAAAACATCAAATATGGAGCCCTCCCTGTTACTTACCTCTCAAATCTTTCTTAGGTAACATTGTAAAGCAGGAGTATCAAGGAGTCATTTACTACCACATTCCCAGAAGTGAAATCTGCTGGGGAAAGGTGATTATTGAAATCATACCAATATGACAGTGTGTGCTAATAGAGGACTGGCAGGGGATGTGAGGATTCAGGTCTGCAGAATGGGGACTGGCATTGTTAGAGACGGAGAATCTAAGTTACTTTTCAGTGTTCTCTGTGGTAGGACTCAGACTTCTGGCCTAAAGTCTATTATTCCATGCCTATCAGAGCAAGATGGAGAACTGCCTCCTCTTCTCTCAGCCATCTTTTCCTTCTACTTTCTAACTTCCCCCTTCTATATTTTTTTGCCTAAAGTATAAACCTAGCAGGAGTGGGAAGATGATTGGGTGAGGAGAAGGTTCATCTGGGGATATTGCAATGATACCACCATTTTTTCTGTTAAAGGTGTTTAATATTTTGGAAGAAGCTAAAGTGCTATTCAATTTAGAAGACTATTCTATCAGTCAGATAACACTGGAACAAGTCTTCCTGGCCATTGCTAATATTGATAAAACGGAAAATTATCAAGAAGTAAAGCTGCTATAAAAATTCAGTTCCAATAAACTTAAACTGCTGCCTGCAACTAAGTACATAGAGGTACCTTTCTCATCTCTTCTTTTTCTTTTTTCTCCTCCTCCTTCTCCTTCTCCTCCTCCCCCTCCTCCTCCTCCTCCTCTTCCTCCTCCTTCTCTTCCTCCTCCTCCTCTCCCTCTCCCCACATTTTCTCATGGTCCCTCTCTCTGTGTATGTGTGTAGAGAAATTGAACACCCCAAAAAGAGAGTTTGCAATCTTTGGAGATGATGACAAGTGACCTGTTGTCAAGATTGAACGGTGATGGGCCTGAGATCTTACTCTACTTGCAAGTTATCAAATTAGCTTACCAAAGGCTCAGGGACACTGGCAGAGGACATGGGATTCTGAGTCCAACACATGGGATGTTGTTACTCACAGCAATAGCAGCAGTCAGTTCCCCAATCTCTAATTTTCACAAGACAACACAAAGAAAGCCGAGTAATGCCTGTAAATTCAGCGGGTCGTGTTGTAAGAGAGGAACCATGAGCTTATAAACCTGAACCTCGTATAATGGGCTGTAAGTAAACCTACCCGAGCTTTGCTCCAGAAAGAAACATTTTGACTATACGGAACAAAGAAACGTTCTGACTATACTGAACATTAAGTAAATCTTCCCTTTGGCCTCTTTTCAAAGGCCATTTGCTCTACAATAATCCTTCTAAAAATAGCCTGAAACAGTGAGCCAGTTAGTCTTCTGCATGCAACTAATGCAGAGATGCAAGAGGCCTATGAAGAATGTACCCCAAAAATGCCCGCCACTAGTTTCCACACCATACATTCCCCCTCTTCTCTCATCTACTTTTAGGTTTATTTCCATTTCATTCATTCTAGGTAGGAGAGACACCAAGTACTCCTTAGCAAAGACTAATGATTTAAACTAAAGAAAAAATATATAAAAACTAACTTAATATCCAAGGTATATGGAGGTAATAAACCTAAGAACATAAATTTACCAAGAAGTGGTGGGTGGTCCTAACTGGTGTAGAGGGATGCAGACTGCTTGGGTAGGTGGAAGCTTGAAGCAACGCTCACGAGGACTCACATTCGGCACTTTCTTTTGCCCCATTATGCCCTGCTTGGGGCTCTTGCCCCTCCCAGTGATTTTCCTGTTATTCTCATTATAGGTTTTATGATTAACGGCCTTCAGTTTCCAATAAGCCACCTCACGAGTTTCCAGTGGACCGCCTGCACCCAGCCCCACCTACACCTGGCCCCCTCCTGCACTTGGTCTAACCTGTTACTCTGACCCTTACAAGGACATAAATATCCCACTCCCCCTACTCTGCCCCTCTGGTGCCATTTTGGTCTCAACCCTTGTGCTAGCAGATGTAACAATCTAATCTAATAAAAGAGTAATATGCAAAGTAACCATCACTCCGAGACAAAGATGGCAGCGGCTGGGACAAGGTGCTTGCGTTGCCACCATGGTGACAATGCAGACGTTCTGCCCAACCCACTGGAAGAGGGCCTCTGGGCCTGCTTGGTTGCTGCTGCCACTGGGGTGCCAGGCCCTGCCTCGGCGCTGGGGCCACAGAGGTCCAAGGCACAGGGACCCGGCCTACAGGGCGCCTGGCACCCCAGCAGCTCTGAGCCCTGTGGCTTTGGAGGTGCTGGGGCCACTGGGGTTGGAGGAGCAGAGACACCAAACCATCAAGTGGGCCTGGAACCCAGCAGCTCCAAGCCCTAGAGCCGCGGAGAAGCTGAGGCCACTGGGGCTACAGCAGAGACACAAATCTGCAGAAAACCTGTGGAAAGGGAGATAAATTATCCTAACTTTATCTCCCTTCCCACAAGATGAGAAAACTGACCCTGATTTATTTAGTGATATGGCCTATACCTCTCTACAAGCACAGCGTATGTTATGACCACTCCCAGGAAGGTCTGGTCAGAATACTGTCTCCAGGGAATAACACTACTGTAGCAAATCATCTAAGAAAGGAAACAAGCTTTTGTTGGGTTTATTCTGAAGGTCAGAGAACATGCCACCCCAACATATGCTGTGTTGTTATATTGATGATCTTGAGCTGCAGATGCTTGAAAAACAACAACTGCAAGGAGAGGCTTTCACTAAAGTCTCCTGATCTGCCTAAAATCAGACCCCCATAAGGCTCCCTCGATGGGAAAAGTGTCGTCAGCCAGTGAAGACTGACTCCTGTCACAGGAGACTACAAGTTGACATCACACCCAAACTTTGTTACAAACTATCTCCCCACCCCCATTCATCTTTCCTAAAACTCATGTACTCTCCTCTAAGAGGCTTAGCTATCCCGTCCCCTTTCCCTAAGAAGAAGATATTTAAATCTGGATTCTAAGCCACCTTGGGGAGTTATTCATTTTTCCCTGGGATCTCCCACATATACACGAGGTACACATGTTAATGGACTTTTGTTTTTTCTCTTAATAATCTGTCTTTCATTACAAGGGCCTCTGCTAAGAACTCAGAAGGGTAGAGGAACACTATTTTTCCTCCTCCATAATTCTATCTTGGGAAATCAAGTCCCAGGCTGAACAGTGAGTTTGGCTCAAGTGCCAGCAGTCCTGACTGAGGGGAGGGAAGCTTCTAGGGGGAAATCAATGATATTGGCATCAAAGTAGGACAGAGGGAACACGCATGGTTGCTGGTGGGAGTTTAAAATGGTTCAACATTTTTGCAGGAGGATTTGGCAAAATCGATAGAAATGTTCAAGGTACATCCAAGAGTCTTCTTCTAGGAATCTCATCTGCTGAGATAAAGCACCAGTGCGTAAGTCCTGGTCAGAACCCAGGATGCTACTGCAGGCTCCCCTTCCACAAAAGGAAAACCTGCTAACAACCTGCATTTTTAAGACAAGGTGGCATCTATACTAATAAAAATGTAATATGCTCATTAGACTGAACATCTCCCAGACAACCTTCTGGACAAAGGCATGGTGGCAGGGCTGAGACAGAGGCAGTTACAGGTTATCAGGCAGGGAAAGAGCAGTTAGGAGGATCAGGCCAGCAGGCAGGTGAGCAGTTAGGAGCCAGCAGCCCCGAGGGTTCCTGGATTGGAGAGAGTGCAGACCAGGCTGAGGGACCGCTCTCCCTCCCCCCACCGAGTGCACAAAATTTTGTGCACCAGGCCCCTAGTCCTATATAATAAAAGAGAAACATGCAAATTAAACATTCCTCTGCTACACTCAAGCCATGCCCACAGGCCACGCCCACCAGCCCATGAAGAGTGAGTATGCAAATTAACCCGACAAGGATGGCAAGAGTGGGAGAGCAGAGTGGGAGAGCAGAGTGGCAGCTTGGGGGGACATGGCTCCCTCGGTCACTGGATGGAGAGCAGGAGAGCCAGAGGCTTGGGGGGATGTGGCTCCCTCAGTCGGGGAAAACCCAGAGCATGGGGAGCACCAGGAATTCTGGTAATAGTAGTTTTGGTGGCAACTCACGACTGGAAGTGGAAGCCCAGTATGTGGAGAGCACCAGGAATGCTGGGAATCATAGTTCTGGTAGCAGACGGATCTCCTAGACACTAAAGCAGAGTGAGCCTGGAGCAAATTACTATTGCAGTGAGGGACAGAGGGAAAGCAAAGGTGAGCAACATAACTAAAATCAGAGTGTCTAGGAAAAATTAAAGGGAAGATATCCTAAAACTTCCAGGAAATCACCAATGAAGCAAAGGAAAAAAAATGCTTCTATTATTCTGTGAGCAACAAACCAAACTGAGTTGGGGTCTCAGACAATTTGCTCATATGATTGCAAAGACAGATAGAAACTCCTGGATTGGAGAGGGCTCCCCTGTGGGCTCTAAGATTGGAGAGGGTGCAGGTCGGGCTGAGGGACCCCACCACCCACCCCCAGTGCATGAATCTTTGTGCCCATACTTCACATGCAACAAAGAATGATACTGGGCCAAGTCCTGCCTAAACCTCTGGATCTGGTTCAGGCCTGCCAGGCCACCTGGGACTGTCCACCAAAAACTGAGGCTTTCCAGACCCTGACAAGGCCCCACAAACTTACATCACCAAGATAGAACCTTGGATAACAATTGTAGCAGGTAAGCCAATCTCCTTTTGAATTGACACTAGGGTCATTTATTCTGCCTTCCACAAATTGGCTGGCACCCTTGTCCCCTCCTCACCCTCTATTATAGGGGTTGACAGTCTCACAACCATTAGCCACCTCACCTCTATACTGCATCTAACTGTGAGATTCACGGTGCAGGAAACTGAGTCAGAGAGTCAGGCAGATTGAAGAAGGGTATTTATTCTACACTCCTGGGAGAGGTCCACAGGCCCTGGAGTCGGGCCTGTGGAGTTGCGCCGGAAGGGAGTAAGGGGCATTTTTTATACAGCTGTTTAGTGAGGGCAGAGGAGCATGAGCTGTGGGAGTTCCTACGCAGGGGTCTTCACAGTCTCCAGGACAGTCATCTGTCTGGTAGCTGACATTGTGGAGGCATTCATTAGCCCCCAGACGCCACTTGACTACACACTCCGTCTATCCACTAACTAGACACTCCGTCTATCCACTCTCTTGTTCTACAGCACATCCCCTCGTAAAGCCAGTTGTCCTGAACCACAGTCATCTACCTCAGTTTCACTCTCACCCCACGAAGATGAGCCATAAGTGCTTTATCTCCTCCATGACTGTCCCCTCCTCTAACTTTTGTTACAGAAAATCTATAAAGTAGATTTGGAACTGTTAGTGTAATGTGCTTTGTTGAAGATGTGTTTTTTGAAAGTGAGAGTGTTCATAAATGTCAATCTAAGAAATGCTAATTGTTTACTTTTTGGTTAAATGCTGCTTACTTACTTTTTTGATTATCATTGGAAAATTAAGGTTTCTAAGAGTTAACAATTCTAATTAAATCGGAAAGAAATTGTATCGTTTTAGTAATAGAAGGCCTAAGCCATGGACATGCATTTTGAAGGAAAAAGAAAGTGATTTAAAATTGTAAGAAGGTTCATGAAGTTGTAAGGAGGCTTGTGAAAATTGTAAGAAGGTTTGTAAAAGTTATAGAAGGTCTATAGGGAGAAGTGGGAAAAGGAAGTTATATAAATGACACAGGTCAATAAGTCAGAACAAGTCAGAAAGGGAAACTGAGATAGTTAAACAGCAGTTTGTAGCCATCTGATAAGTCCTATCTTCCCTATACCAAGGACAATTAAGTGTAAACAAATTGCACTATTCCTCCCCAGCCAGAGGGTAAATAGCTTACATCAATGTACTAAGGGAGACAGAGAGCAGAAATCCAATTAGTGCTATTTGCTGACCACACCTGAGGACAAATGAAGTTAAGAGAATAATCCTATCTAATAAAAGAGTAATATGCAAATTGACCATCACAAGATGGCTTCCCCCATGTGGTCAAAGATGCCTGCCACAAGATGGCCAGCAAGGGAGGGCAGTTGGGAGGGACCCAGGCCTGCAGGGGAGGGCAGCTGGAGGGGGGACCCAGGCCAGCAGGGAAAGGCAGTTGGGGAGGACCCAGCCCTGCAGGGAGGGCAGTTGGGGGGACCAGGCTGGCAAGAAAGGACAGTTTGGGGGACCCAGGCCTGCAGGGGAGGACAGTTGGGGGGACCAGGTTGGGAAAGAGGGACA
>PVJC01020502.1:0-29113 GCA_004026665.1 Murina feae
TCCAAAGCTTATCATTCAAAATAGCAGTCTCCTATCCACCCCTTCAAATCTCTGAATCTTGATTTGCAGAGGTAATCATGCTCACTTTTATCTGATTCTTCTTGTTCCTCAATATTCTTAAATAAATGTTGGGTTTTGGTAGTCTTTTAGGTTGTCATTGTGAAGGAAAATGATTTAGCTTATTGATATAAACTTTGATAAAAATTATGTTCATTTCTTATCCCCTTAATAAAAGCATGTTAAAAATTTTACTTATATTAATTTTCTGTCTTCATAATTATAACTGTGTAGATATTGTTCAAGACTGTGACATATATGTACTTTTGTGTACTATGATTATATTTCATATCTTTATTACTTTTGTCTTAAAATGATTTTTAAAATTCAATTAATTATATTTTAATTTTTTATTTCTCTTATTAAAAATTGCAAGCATTCAGATTTTTTACATTTAGAAAATAATAGAACAAATACCCATGTACTCATTACCTCAGTTAAGAAGAAAAATTTTACAAATCCCACTGAAGCCACAGATAAACTGTTTTTGATCATATTTTTTCCCCTGCCCATTAGAAGTAAATACCATAAAATATTTGGTGACTTATTATTCCTTTTAATATTTACCTTTATATTCTACTTGTATGTATTTCTAAGCAAAATATTACATATTTTAACTTTATATAATTACATCAAGCTATATGTATTTTTATAAACCTAGCTTTTCCTTATCATGGGTTTTTTGAGATTTCTAACACATGTAATTTCCTTTTATTGTTATAAACATCCCATCATTTGTCTATACACTTTGTGTTTATTTATTCTCCTTTTTTTAAAATTGGCATGTAGTTTATATTCAAAATTTAACTATAAAATATTGCTACAAGAATTTTAGTACAAGCTTCCTTGCCTCCCAACACAGAAAAATTTTTTTAATTTTATTTTTTAATATATTTTTATTGATTTCAGAGAGGAAGGAAGAGGGAAAGAGAGATAGAAACATCAATGATGAGAGATAATCAGTGACAGCATGCCTCCTGCAAACTCCCCACTGGGGATTGAGCCCACAATCCTGGCATGTGCCCTTGACTGGAATCAAACTGGGACCCTTCAATCCACAGACTGATGCTGTATCCACCGAGCCAAACCAGCTATGGCAAGACAGGGAATTTTATAGTATTTATGCATGGAAATAGAATGATGCTTCTGAAGCTTCCTCCTTCAGTTCCTTTTAGTCATTTGAAACATTTTTTTCAATTATAGTTAGCACACAATAATATATTAGTTTCAGAGGAAAACCTCAGTGATTAGACATTATAAAACTTACTAACTCATCATCCCAAAAAATCTCATACCTATCTGATATTATTGACTATATTTCAATATTATTGACTATATTCCATATTCCATATCCTCATGTCTATACTATAATTACTAATTTGTGCATCTAAATCCCTTTACCCTTTTCACCCATTCCCTCAAAGCTACTCCCATCTGGGACCCATCAATATGTTCTTTTTATGAGTCTGTTTCTGTTCTGCTTGTTTGTTTATTGTGATTTTCAGATTCAATTGTTGATAGATATATATTTAATGTAATTTTATTGTTTATATATTTTTAATCTTTTTCTTAAAGAAAACCTTTCAATTTCATGTAATACTGGTTTGCCAGTGATAAACTCCTTTAGTTTTTCCTTGTCTGGAAGCTCTTTATCTGACCTTCAATTATAAATGACTAGAGGTTTGGTGCATGAAATTTGTACACTCAGGACGGCCCCTCAGCCTGGCCAATACCCTTTCGCAGTCTGCAGTTCAGGAGCCTTCGGGGGATGTGGGAGGGAGTGGGCCTAAGCTAGCAGTCGGATACCTTTAGTGCTGCCTCTGAGTAAATTTCTTAAAGTATCATTAAGTTCTTTGAACATTCTTATAACATTATTTTGAACTCTGTGTCTGGTAGTTTGCTTGCTTTCATTTCATTTAGTTATTTTTCTGGAGATTTCTTCTATTCTTTCATTTTTGACATGTTCCTTTATCTCTGCATTTTGTCTGCTCCCCTGTGTTTGCTTCTATGTATTAGGTAGGTCTGCTGTCTCTTGGACTTTGAAAAGCAGCCTTGTATAGTAGGTGTCCTGTAAGGTGCAGTAGTTCAGCCTCCCCGGCTACTTGAGCTGGACACTGCAGGTGTTTCCCTGTGTGAGCTGTGTGCACTGTCCTGTTGTAGTTGAGTCTTGATTGCTGTTGCCATCACTTAGAAGGATTGATAGCTGGGCCAATCACCTATGAGTACCAACTGCAACTACATTGAAAGAGCTGCTATGCAGGTGTCAACACTGTAGAGCAGGACTTGCTTCAGTAGGGCTCTGGTGCTCACTAAATCCAACTCTTGCATGTGTGACTCATGGAGGTGATAGGGTTGTAATATGGCATGGTATAAAGCTGCACACCTGGGGTCTCTCAGGAGCTGAAAAGTTAGCCACTGCCTGTGCCCTTCTGCTCCCACCCCAACATGAGTTACTGAGTTATAGAGAGATCTGCAGATGCTGCTATTTGTGATGGGCATGGAGGTGCCCAGGAAAGGCCAAGCTGTGAATGAAGGTAGGATGCAGCTAATGTCAGGCCTGGGGCCACTTAGTGAGAGGTACAAAGCATACTGAGGCCAGCTGCTGCTTGTTTGAGAGATTTTAGGAAAGTTCAAAACATGAGCCCGCAAGGTGGGTGAGACAGGGTCTCAGGAAATTACCAGGGTGGAGTGGACTGTGTGAGCTGGGTAAATGGAGACATAGACATGGCTTTCAGTGCTGTAATGGAGAGGGCCTCTGCCAGCACTTTAGTCTTTGAGAAAAACTCTCCCCCTCCCCCGCCAATTCTATCCCTGATTATAGACAATTTAGGTCCTCCCCATTTGTCCCAGGTTTCTTTCAAGTTGCTGCCCCAATGCTGGAGTTCAGAGGAAATGAGTCTGAGTGAGTCCATGCATGGGCACTTTAAGATAAGGTGACCAGATTTAAAGAAGTACACCATTGACTGCGGGGGGGGGGGGGGGGCGTATCTTTTTTTATTATTATTACTTAAAATATTACAAGAGTAATCAGGATTTTTTAAAAATGCTGCGGGATGCGGGACAAACTGTTAAAAATCGGGACTGTCCCGCCAAAAGCAGGACATCTGGTCACCTTACTTTAAGAGGAACTGCCTGGGACCCCAGCAGTCTCTGTCTTTCTTGGCCTCAACCCCCACTGGTTTTTACAGCCTAAAGTTATGAGGACTTCTCTTCCTGTCACTGGAACCTTGTGCTGAGGGTTCTGGTGAGGGACCCCTCACTTCTCAGGAGGAGATAAGCCACAGCCAAGAGATTTCTCCCAATTAAAAACCACCACACATGGGTATAGGACCAGCCTGCTCTATGCCTCAGACCCTCCTACCAATCTAAATGTGGCTTTTTCTTTAATTCCCTAGTTGTAGGACTTCCATTCAGCTAAATTTTAGGTGGTTCTGCATGATGGCTATTCTGAAGACTAGATGTAGTTTTTATATGGTTGTGGGAGGATTCTAGTACTGCATTTATCTATGCTGCCACCTTGACCAGAAGCCTATTAGTTATTCCTTTAGTTTTAATAGATAATGCCAACTATCTCTCCTGATTTGTTAAGACAGCTTATAACCCATCTATACTAATAAAATGGTAATATGCTAATAGGACCAGGAGACCTTCCGGGAGACCTTTCGGACATCCTTCCAGACAAAGCCATGGTGATGGGGCCAAGGCAGAGGTGGTTAAGGTTGATCAGGCGAGGAGGGGAGAGCAGTTGGGGGTGAGCAGGCTGGCAGGGAGGAGCCATGAGGCTGGCAGGGGAGGGCAGTTGGGGGCCATGAGGCCAGCAGGGGAAGGCAGTTGGGGTGAGCAAGCCAGCAGGCAGAGTGGTTAGGGGCAATTAGGTAGGCAGGTAGGTGAATGGTTAAGAGCCAGCAGTCCCAAATTGTGAGAAGGATGTCTGAGAGAGTCCCAGATTGGAAAGGGTGCAGGCCAGGCTGAGGGCCAACCCGCCCCCATGCACGAATTTCGTGCAACAGGCCACTAATTATCACTATAAGAAGTTTCAAATTGCTTTGTATTCTAGTCTAGTTAAATTTCTTAATTTTTTGCCAATAAGCTGAGCTTGAAATATCTTTCATTTTCTTTTACTTTGTGTCCTTCAGTTATTAGCAAGGATTTCTCTTCTTAGGTTTAGTGGCCTTTGAGTTTTTTTCATCTGTGAATGGTATATTTCTAGTTCCTTTATACTATTCTTAATTTGGGGAAACTCTTTATATATATTGGATTGTAATTATTTTTACTTTTAAATTTTGTAAATGAACTTGATCATGCTATAACATACACATTAATTTTCCTTGTAATGTCTTCTGAGAGTTGACCATTTTTAATTTTAAAATAGTAAAATTTGTCAATATTTTATTTATAATGTTCATTTTTTGGTCATGTATAAAAATATTTTCCTACAACAAGGTAATAATGATAATCTACATTTTCTTATTATTATTATGACTTGTTTTTAAGATCTTTACTCCAGCTAGGGTTAATTTTTATGTATAGGGTATAATTTTATTTTTCCTATATAAGCCTTGCTAATTTTACATTCCCATCATTTCCTGACTCATCTATAAGGCCACCTATCAATAATCAATTTACTTATATGAGTAAAGTATTTTAGTAACTTAGATTTTTATTCTCTTAGATTGGTTGAATCTAATATTCCTATGTCATTACCACAGTGTGTTCATTATTGTAGTCATATAAAAATTTTTGATATTTGGTAGTGTAAAATTTTCCTCCCATTCAACCTTATTTTTTTCTTTATATTTTTTTCATTCTATTCTTTTCCCCTTCTCCTCTTCCTCCTCCTCTTACTACTTCTTATTATCTTCTTGATCTCCTTTTCTTTACTTATTTTAGTATTGCTACATCTCTAAGTATTATTCTGATATTGCTCATTTTTAGGTTTAGTCATCTTTATAGACTCTCTGCAATTAAAGATAGACTTGGACCACTTTCCTCTTTTCATCTCTACCATACTTGATACTTCTATCCCTTATATAGAATTATGTAGTTACTAGAGGACAGCTGCATGAAATTCATGCACTGGGGGGGGGAGGGGTGTTGTTCCTCAGCCCAGCCTGTACTCTCTCTAACCTAGGACCCCTCAGGGGATGTCCAACTGCTGGTTTGGGCCTGATCTCTGTGGGATCAGGCCTAAACCAGCAGTCAGACATCCTTGTCACAATCTGGGACTGCTGGCTTCCAACCACTTGCCTGCCTGCCAGCCTGATCACCCCTTAACCACTCTCCTGCCAGCCCGATCACCCCCAACTGCCCTCCCCTACCAGCCCGGTCACCCTAACTACCCTCCCCTGCTGACCTGGTCACTCCCAACTGCCTTCCCTGTAGGCCTGTCCTGCCCAAGTGCCCTTCCCTGCAGCGCTGGTTGCTCCAAACTGCCCTCCTCTGCTGGCCTGATCACCCACAACTGTCCTCCCTCCAGCCAACTTATGGCTGTGGGTGCCACCATCTTTGAGGGCATGGCAGTCAATTAGCACATCCCCCCTTATTGGCTGTGGGCACCGCCATATTTGAGGGTGAGGCGGTCAATTAGCATATTCCTTCCTTATTGGTTTCGGG
The DNA here is from genome assembly GCA_004026665.1 of Murina feae. Taxonomy (NCBI): domain Eukaryota; kingdom Metazoa; phylum Chordata; class Mammalia; order Chiroptera; family Vespertilionidae; genus Murina; species Murina feae. The sequence continues at coordinate 5,671 of PVJC01020502.1, forward strand.
CACTACCATCTTTGTGACAGTGTGAGGGTCAATTAGCATATTCCCTCTTTATTAGATAGGGTTTTGGTTAGAGTTATATTCAGTATTTCCATTATTAAAAGTATGCAAATGCTAATAAACTAAGAGTTTGCCTTTTATGAAAAGGATTTTATGTTGTGTATCACTAATAATTATCCTTTGTTTCATATCTATATGTTTATCATTATTCAAGCCACACTCACCTGGCCTATTATCTTGCAAGTCACTTGGGTGCATCAAATATTCTGTATACTTAATTTTTAAAATTAATTTTGAGAGAGAAAGAGATATTGATTTGTTGTTCCACTTATTTATGCATCCAGTGGTTGTTTCTTGTATGTGCCCTGACCATGGATTTAACCTGAAACTTTGACATATCAGGAGGGAGGAAGAGAGGAGGAGAGAGAAAGAGAAATATTGATGTGAGACACATCAATTGATTGGCTCTTGCATGTGCTCCAAAAAGGGCTTGGGATTGAATCTGCAACCCAGGTATATGCTCTTGACTGAGAATTGAACTCCAGGCCTTTTGGTATATGGGCTGATGCTCTAACTGGCCAAGGTTCCTGGAGCTTTTAAACAGTTTCAGTCTATTGGACCTCTGTACAGAGGTCATTCTCTGAGGACAAATCATCAACCAAGGCATTCTCATGTCTTTCTCTCTTCTGTATTCAATGACTTCCTCTCTCTGATTTTACCCATTTTGGTGAGGAACCTGCTCTAGTAGCTTTTTAATACGAGCTGTAGGAATAATAAATCTGTTGAGTTTTGTCTGACAGTCTTTATTCCAGTTTTGCATTAATTTACAACACTTGTGTGTTAGATTTCTAATTGATAATCATTTCTTCTCAAAATGTTACTGTACTGCTCCATTGTTTTCTAGCTTCCAGTGTGGTAGTTAAGAAATATTATGGCATTTTGATTCCTGAACATTTAATGTAGAATTTAATTACTTTTTAATATTTTAAGATTTACTTTTTTCCCATGATATCCTAAAATTTAATTGTGTTGTAACCTGATACATGTCTATTTCATTTATTGTGTTGAGAAATCACTATTCATTCTGGACAATTTCTTCATGGTTTTCTGATAATTTCTCTCCTTTGTTTTATTTTTAGTTGAATATTAGAGTTTCTTAAATGATCCTCATTAAAAATTGTCTTATTTTTTACTGCTTTATATTTTTGTTTTCTGCACTTTTGTATAATTTTCATCTTCATCTTAGAACTTTTCTATTTATTTATATATTTATTTTTAATTTAAATTCTTTATTGTTTAAAGTATTACATAAGTTTCCTTTTTCCACCATTGATCTCTCCCTGGCTGCCCCTACTCCCCCTCCCCCTGACACATGACCTCACCCCTGCCAAACCCCCCTGTTTGTGTCCACCAGATATGCCCCATATGCATGCATACAAGTCATTTGATTGATCTCTTATCCTTTCAGCCCCTGCCTTTCTTAATAGATTGGACTGTCTGTTTGATGCTTCTATGACTCTGGTTCTATTTTTGTTCATAAGTTTATGTTGTTCATTATATTCTACAAATGAATGTGGTCATGTGATATTTATTTTTCTCTGACTAGCTTATTTCACTTGACATAATGCACTCCAGATCCATCCATGCAGTTGCAAATGGTAAGAATTCCTTCTTTTTACAGCAGCATAGTATTCCAGTGTATAGGTGTACCATAGTTTTGTAATTCACTCATCTTCTGATGGGCACTTAAACTGTTTCCAAATCTTAGCTATTGTGAATTATTCTGCTATGAACATATGGTTGCATATATTCTTTCTGATAGGTATTTCTGTTTTCTTGGGATATATTCCTAGAAGTGAGATTACTGGGTCAAATGGGAGTTCCATTTTTAACTTTTTGAGGAAACTCCAAACTGTTTTCCACAGTGGCTGCATCAGTCTGAATTCCCACCAGCAGTCAGGAGAGTTCCTATTTCTCCGCATTCTCTCCAGCACTTTTCACTTGTTGATTTGTTGATGATAGCCATTGTGACAAGTGTGAGGCGATACCTCATTGTTATTTTGATTTACATCTCTCAGATGATTAGTGACTTTGAGCATGTTTTCATATCTCTTGGTATTCTGTATGTCTTCTTTCTAAAAGTGTCTATTTAGGTCCTTTGGCCATTTTTTTTATTGGATTGTTTATCCTCCTTTTGTTAAGTTGTATGAATTCTCTATAAATTTTGGAGATTAAACCCTTATTGGCAAATATGTTCTCCCATGCAGTACTCTTTCTTATTGTTTTTGTTGATGATTTCTTTTGCTGTGCAGAAGCTTTTTATTTTGATGTAGTCCCATTTGTTTCTTTTCTTCTTAGTTTCCATTTCCCTAAGAGCTGTATTGGTAAAGATATTGCTATTACAAATGTCTGCTATTTTACTGCCTATGACTTCTTCTAGGATTTTTATGCTTTCCTACTGTACATTTAAGTCTTTTATCCATTTTGAGTTTATTTTTGTATATGGTATAAGTTAGTGGTCTAGTTTCATTTTTTTGCAAATATCTGTCCAATTTTCCCAACACCATTTATTGAAGAGATTATCTTGACTTCATTGTATACTCTTGTTCCTTTGACAAATGTTAACTGATCATAATGGCTTGGGTGAATCTCTGGGTTCTCTGCTTTGTTCCATTGGTCTTCATGTCTGTTCTTATGCCAGTATCAGGTAGTTTTGAGATCAGTGGCTTTATGATATAGATATCTGGTATTGTGATCCATTCAACTTTGTTCTTCTTTCTCAAGATTGCTGCAGCTATTCGGGGTGTTTTTTATTCCAGATGAATTCTCAGAAAGTTTACTCTAGGTCTTTGAAGTATGCCTCTGGTATTTTAATGAGCATTGTATTAAATCTATAAGATTGCCTTGGGGTACTACGGATATTTTAATAATGTTGATTCTACCAATCCGTGAACATGGTATGTTCTTTCATTTGTTTATGTTTTCCCCTATCTCTTTTTTTCAATGTCCTGTAGTTTTCTAAGTACAGGTCTTTTATGTCCTTAGTTAAGTTTATTCCTATGTATCTTAATTTTTTAGTGCAATGGTAAATGGGATTCTTTTTTAGTTTCTCTTTGAGTTCATCATTGGTGTACAAAATAGCCATAGATTTCTGGATGTTAATTTTGTATCCTGCTACATTGCTGAATTCATTTATTAGTTCTAGTGGTTTCTTGATGGAATCTTTAGGGTTTCCAATGTACAACATCACGTCATCTGTGAATAATGACAACTTTTTCTTTTCCAATTTGGACGTTTTTTATTTCTTCTTGTTGTCTGATCTAAATGGTTAGCATTTCCAGTCCTATCTCAAACAGAAGTTGTGAAAGTGGGCATTTCAGTCTTTTTCCTTTTCTTCAAGGAAATGGCTTTAGTTTTGTCTCATTGAGTATGATGTTGGCTGTAGGTTTGTCATATAAGACTTTTATTATGTTGAAATATGATCCCTCTATTCGCACTTTGCTGAGAGGTTTTTATCAGGAAAGAGTGTTGGATTTTGTCAATTGCCTTTCTACAAAATTCATATGATTATGTGATTTTTATCTCTCAATTTGTTTATGTGTTGTATCATGTTTATTGATTTGCAGATATTGTACAGGCCTTGCATCCCTTGAATAAATCTCACTCAGTCATGGTGTATGATCTTGCTAAAGTAATACTGGATTCAATTTGCTAGAATTTTGTTGAGGATCTTAGCATATATGTTTATCAGGAATATATACCTGTAATTCTCTTTGTAGTGTCTTTATCTGGTTTTGGGGTTAGGGTAATGCTGGCTTCATAGAAAGAGCTTGGAACTGTGCCTTCCTCTTTAATTTTTTGGAACAGTCTGAGAAGGATAAGTTTTAGTTCTTCTTTGAATGTTTGGTAAAACTCTCCTGGGAGGCCATTTGGCACCAGGCTTTTGTTTGCTGGAACCTTTTGCTAACTGCTTCAATTTCCTCCTTAATTATCAGCCTATTGAGATTTTTTAATTCTTTTTTATTGAGTTTTGGAAGGTCGTATTTTTCTAGGAATGTGTCAATTCCCTCTAGATTGTTTAGTTTGTTGCAGTAGAGTTGTTCATAGTATTTTTTTTTTTATAAAATTTTGTATTTCTGTGAGGTCTGTTGTTATTACATCTCTTTCATTTCTGAGTTTATTTATTTGGATTCTCTCTCTTTGTTTCTTGGTGATCCTGGCTAGAGGTTCATCAATCTCATTTATCCTTTCAAAGAACCAGCTCTTGGTTTCATTGATTTTTGTATTTTTTTTGGAGGGGGGGGTGTCTCTATTTCATTTGTTTCTGCTCTGATCTTTATTATCTCTTTCTTTTTGCTTACTCTGGCCTTTTCTTATTGCTTTCATTCTAATTTTTTAAGTTGCAGGGTTAGATAATTTATTACCAGTATTTCTTGTTTTTGAGGTAGGCCTGTAACACTATGAACTTTCCTCTCAGGACTGCTTTCACTGTGTTACATAGGTTTTGGATAGTTGTGTTCTTCTTCTCATTTATTTCCAGGATTTTAAAAATTTCTTCTTTGATCTCTTTGATAACCCAATCATTATTTAATAGCATGCTATTCAGTCTCCAAGTGTTTGGATTTTTTTAAATTGTTTTTGTTGTGGTTGATTTCTAATATTTGCCAATGTGGCCTGAGAAGAGGTTTGAATTTTGAGAGACTTTTCTTGTGACCCATTATGTGGTCCATGTTTGAAAATGTCTCATGTGCACTTGAGAAGAATGTATATTGTATAGATTTGGGGTGAACTGTTCTGAAGATGACAATTAAGTCCATCTGATCTAGTGAGTTATTTAGGATTGTTGTTTCTTTGCTGATTTTTTGTCTAGAGGATTTATCCAGTGATGTCAGTGGGGTATTTGAATCACCTACTATGATCACATTGCTGTCGATCTCTCTCTTGATATTTTCCAGGAGTTTTTTTAAAAATATATTTTTTTGATTTTTTACAGAGAGGAAGGTAGAGGGATAGAGAGTCAGAGACATCCATGAGAGAGAAACATCAATCAGCTGCCTCCTGCACACCCCCTACTGGGGATGTGCCTGCAACCAAGGTACATACCCTTGACCGCAATCAAACCTGAGAACCTTCAGTCCACAGGCTGATGCTCTATCCACTGAGCCAAACCAGTTAGGGCAGAGTTGTTGTTGTTGTTGTTGTTTATGTATTTGATTGTTCTCACATTGTGTGCATATATGTTTATGAGAGTTATATCCTCTTGTTTTATCAATCCCTTTAGTATTAAGAAGTGGCCTTCCTTATCTCTTTTTATGGCCTTCCCTCTGAGGTCTATTTTGTCAGATATAAGTATTGGTACCCCCAATTTATTTTCATTTCCATTTGCCTGAAAAAATATTTTTCCATCTCTTCACTTTCAGTCTGTGTGAGTCTCGTGTTCTGAGATGGGTCTCTAGTAGACAGAATATATATAGGTCATGTTTTCTTATCCATTCAGCCACTCATTGCCTTTTGATTAAAGTATGTAGGCCAGGAGATTAAAAGTGGCGGACATAGCCAGTGCCTTATCCGGGAACAGATAGGGTGAACAGCTGAAACGAGTAGCATCCAGCCCTAATTGGCAGTGGAGATCGAACTGGGAGACAGCCTGCAGCCGGGTAAGGCAGAAATCTCCTGAGAAAGGTAAATTCAAGGCTTTGGGAAAGATATTCTGATAGACCTTTGCCCTGAGGATCGGAAAGTCTCTGCACAGCACTGGAACCAGCATCCAGCCACTTCTCCTGAGACCAGCGGCATAGCGGAAAGAGGGTCCGTGGAACTGCTGGTCAGTAGGGGCTTCTAGATCCTGCTTCACAATCAGGAAAGGGCTGGGGCATGCGGGCAGGAGGGAAGCTTGCCCTCCTCAAAGTGGATTCTACATCTGGGTCCACAGTCAGTAAAGACAAGTGTGCTGGCAGGAGAGGTATTTGCGCCGGCCACAGCCTCTCCCGCCTCTGTAGCCGGAACCTTTCTGCACTTAGCCCTACACATAAGGCCTTGTGGATACAGACACTTACCCATGGCTGGAGTGTGTGAGAAGGTTCTGAATTGTGGAATCTGGAGAGAGAGGGGGGTCCAGGAGACGTGGCAGCAAGTTTGGTGCTGACTCACACCGGAGCCTGGGACCTGGGCAGTCATTGTGCCCTGAAGAGACAACCACTCCCTCCAGAATCCAGGCAACTAATATAGCCACACCCAGATTCCACCCTGAACTGTAGAAAGGATTTTAAAAAAACAACGTAATAAGTCCCTGAGACTCCATAGAGACTAGCCTAAGGAGAGACTTTTGGTCCCAGCAATTGGATCCTGAGGAACACAACAGTACAGAAGACTGGGATCTTAAGCCAGCCAAAATAACATTTTACTTCTTCATTTTTATTATTATTACTTTGTTACCTTTCCTTTTTTTCCTTTGTTTTCCTGTGTGTAATTGTTGCTTTACTTTCTAATTCTATTTATTTTTCCATCACTCTATTTTATTTTATTTTATTATGCTTTTTTTGCTATTTTTATACCATTTTTAAATCAAATTTTTTTGTAAATTTATTTTTTTTCTTTTCTTTTATTCTTTTACCTCTTACCCACCCATCCACTTTCTACTTCCTCTATACTGAACTGAGATCCTCCCCATATTCCTCCAATTCTTAACCTTATCTTCTATATATAAGCTCAGCATTTACAGATTCTGCTCCCACCCTCTCTACTGGGTCTGACCACTTATAGTGGGGTTATTATTATTGTGAGTATATTCGTGCTTTGGTCCCTTTGTGCGGTGTCTTGTCAAGGTGAATTTTATCCAGTCACACCAGGTGCTAGAGAGTGAATCCCACAACCAGACACCTGTAGAGGAAATTCCATCCACGAACGGGTCAATAATACCCCAGACCCAACTACAGAGGCAGGAAGAAGGTGACAGTGAGGGAGAGACAATAAGTCAGTGAGGGACCAAAAGAGGAGTGTGTGGTCATGTGGAATGTACGTGTGTATATATGAGTGAGGCACAGATAGATCACACAATGGCCTGGCTAAATGGGCTTCCTTAACTAGGCAGCCTCTGCTACCATTGTAAACAGTTCCAGGAGGCCAGCCCATCCTCATAGGCCTAGTGTTTTTAAGGGGAGAGCTGCTGTCACTGGGAGCCAGAACTCACCCCTGCCAGGGACCTGCTGCTTCAGCTGTGGTCCCACAGTCAATTAGTCTCCAGCCACCCTGGGCATAGAGGCTCCTGTGAGTTCTGAAGCATGATCTCCTCTGACTGGCCCAACACGTTGGCCCAAGGCACTGCAACCACACAAGCAGCAGACACGTGAGAAGCCCACCCCTGTCCAGGGAGCAGCAGCTCCTTGACCAGCCTGCCCCAGGCCTAAAAGCAGAAGCCTCACGTGGCAGTTCCCTGTCCAAGGATCAGCAGCTGTGTGAGTGGCCCATTACCCAGTCCGAGGAGCAGCATCCACATGAGCAGCCTCACCCATGTCTGAGGAGCAGCCCACACTAATCCAAGGAGCATCAGCCAAAAGCAGTATGCACCTGTCTGACGAGCAGCAGCTGGGTGAGCATCCCAACTCTATCCAAGGAGCAGCAGTCAAAGGTGCAGCTCACTCCCACCTAAGACGCAGCAACCATGCAAGCAGCCCATCCCTCATTTGAGAACCAACAACTGAGCAAACAGCCCACACCTGTATGAGGAGCAGTCATCCTGTAAGAAACCTGCCCCTGTCCAAACAGCTATAGCCTCATGAGCAACCCACTCCATCTATGAAAATCAGCAGCGTGCAGCCAGCCTAGATCCAAGGAGCAGCTGCCATGTGATCAGTCCACCTCTGTCCAAGGAATAGCAGCTGTGTGAGCAGCTACTATTACCAGTCAGAGACACCACTCCTGCTAATAGTACCCACCAGAGGAGCCACTGTCATCTGAGGAGCAGCCAACTTGAGGAGCAACTGCAGCCTGAGGAACCATCACCTCCCAAGGAGCAGCCCCTGCATGACTCAACATCTAGATCAGTCGGTGAGACCAAAAATGGGTAGACAAAGAAACCCACAAAGAAAAGAAAAGGATGCCCTAACCAGTTTGGCTCAGTGGTTAGAGCAAGGGCCTGCAGACTGAAGGGTGCCAAGTTCGATTCCGGTCAAGGGCATGTACCTTTGTTGCGGGTACATCCCCAGTAGGGAGTGTGCAGGAGGCAGCTGATCGATGTTTCTCTCTCATCGATGTTTCTAACTCTCTATCCCTCTCTCTTCCTCTCTGTAAAAAATCAATAAGATATATTTTTTTAAAATTTTAAAAAGAAAAGGAGGAATCCCCAGAAAAGCAGCTAAGTGAAACAGATGCATGCAATATGTCAGAAAAAGAATTCAGAATAAGGATCCTAGAGTGCATAAACTGGATGGAAGAAAAAATCAACAACTTATGTAAGAATCAAAAAGCAATGGATGAAAAAATCAATATCATATGTAAGAATCAAGAAGAAATGAAGGGTGATATAGCTGCCATAAAGAACACCATGGGAAGTTTCAACAGTAGACTAGGAGAAGCGGAGGACCAAATTAGTGAATTAGAAAACAGAGAAGCAAAACACACCCAAACTGAACTGCAATTAGAGAAAAAAATCAAAAGACAGGAGGAGGGCCTAAGGGAGCTATGGGACAACATGAAATGAAGCAACATATGAATAATAGGTGTGCCAGAAAACAGGAAGAGGAACAAGGATTAGAAAATGTATTTGAAGCAATAATCTCAGGAAACTTCCCTGAGGTGGGGAAGAAAATAGTCACACAAGCACAGAGAGTCCCAAACAAGGTGAATCCAAAAAGACCTACACCAAGTACACATCATAATTACCATGCAAATGTTCAGGACAAAGAGAAAATCTTAAAGGCTGTAAGACAGAGACAGAAAATTACACACAAGGGAGCTCACATTAGATTATAAACTGATTTCTCAACAGAAACACATCAGGCCAGAAGAGAATGGAAGGAAATTTACAAAGTGATCCAAAGCAAGGGACTAAATCCAAGATTACTCTATCCAGCAAGGTTATCATTCAAAATTGAAGGGGAAATAAGAAGCATCATGGACAATAAAAGGCTAAGGGAATTTATCACAACAAAGCCAGCAATTCAAGAAATGCTAAAGGGACTGGTGTAAAAAGATGAAATAAAAAAACTAAGAAAGAACACAGGCACAAAAAATAAAGTGGCTACAAACAAGTACCTTTCAATAATAACTTTAAATGTAAATGGACTAAATGCTCCAATCAAAAGACACCGAGTGGCTGAATGGATAAAAAAAAAACAAAACATGACCCACATATTTGCTGTTTACAAGAGACTCACCTCAAAATAAAGGACTCACACAGACTAAAAGTGAAGGGATGGAAAAATATCTTTCAGACAAATGGAAATGAAACAAAAAGCTGGGGTAGCTATACTTATATTGGACAAGATAGACCTCAAAGTGAAGGCTATAACAAGAGATGAGGAAACCCAGTTCATAATACTAAAGGGACTGATACAACAAGAGGACATAACCCTGATGCACCCAATGCAGGAGCACCCAAATACATAAAAAAAAAAATCTCCTGGAAGATATCAAGGGAGAGATAGACAACAATACAATCATAGCAGGGGACTTTAATACACCTCTGACATCGCTGGATAAATCCTCTAGACAAAAAATCAGCAAATACACAGCAATCCTAAATGACTCACTAAATCAGATGGACTTAATTGACATCTTCAGAACATTTCACCCCAAAGCTGCGAAATATACATTCTTCTCAAGTGCACATGGGACATTTTCAAAAATAAACCATATATTGGGTCCCAAGCAAAGTCTCCTCAAGAAGATTGAAATCATATAAAGCATCTTCTCAGATTGCAAAGGCATAATATTAGAAATAAACTACAATAAAAACAATCCAAAACATTCAAACTCTTGGAAGCTGAACAGCATGTTATTAAATATTGATTGGGTTACCAATGAGGTAAAAGAAGAAATTAAAAACATCCTGGAAACTAATGACAATGAAAACACAACAATCCCAAACCTATGGGACACAATGAAAGCAATTCTCAGAGGGAAATTTATAGCTCTGCAGGCCTACCTCAAAAAACAAGAAAAAATGGTAGTAAATCATCTAACTTTATAACTCAAATAATTAGAAACAGAGCAACAAGAAAAGCCCAGATTGAGTAGAAGGAAAGAAATAATAAAGATTAGAGCAGAAATCAATGACATAGAGACAAAAAAAATACAAAAGATCAATAAAACCAAGAGCTGGTTATTTGAAAGGATAAACAAGATTCATGAGCTTCTAGCCAGGCTTACCAAGAAGCAAAGAGAAAGGACCCAAATAAACAAAATCAGAAATGATAGAGGTGAAATAACAACAGACACCACAGAAATACAAAGGATTGTTAAAAATTACTATGAAGAACTCTACTCCAACAAACTAGACAACCTCGATAAAATGGCCATATTCCTAGAAAAATACAACATTCCAAAACTCAATCAGGAAGAATCTAAAAATCTTAATATGCCAATAACCATGGAAGAAACTGAAGCACTCATCAAAAAGCTTCCATTGATCAAAAGCTCAGGGCCAGACAGCTTCACAGGGGAGTTTTACCAAACAGTCAAGGAAGAAATAAAACCTGTCCTCCTGAGACTACTCCTAAAAATTCAAGAGGAAGGATCACTTCCTAGCTCATTCTATGAAGCCAGCATTACCCTAATACCAAAACCAGGTAGAGACAAAACAATGAAAGAGAATTATAGGCCAATATCCCTCATGAACATAGATGCCAAAATACTCAACAAAATCCTAGCAAATAAGATCCAGCAGGACATCAGAAAGATCATACAACATGACCAAGTAGAATTTATTCCTAGGATGCAAGGATAGTACAATATCTGCAAATCAATAAACATGATAAATCACATAAACAAACTGAGAGTTAAAAGCCACATAGTCATATCAATTAATGCAGAAAAAGAATTTGACAAAATCCAACACCCATTTTTGATAAAAACTCTCTCAAGGTAAGAATAGAAGGATCATACCTCAACATAATAAAAGCCATATATGATAAACCCACAGCCAACATCATACTCAATGGGGAAAACTAAAACCATTTCCCCTTAGAACAGAAACAAGACAGGGATGTCCACTCTCACCACTCCTGTTCAACATAGTACTAGAAATATTAGCCATCACGATTAGACAAGAAGAAGAAATAAAAGGCATCCAAATTGGAAAAGAAGTAAAACTGTCATTATTCACAGATGACATGATATTGTACATAAAAAACCCTAAAGACTCTGTTAAAAAACTATTAGACTTAATAAGTGAATTCAGCAATGTAGCAGGATACGAAATTAATGCTAAGAAATCTATGGCATTTCTATACATCAATAATGAACTTATAGAAAGAGAGACTAAAGAAGCAATCCCATTTACCATCACACTACAAAAAATGAGATATTTAGGAATAAACGTAACTAAAGAGGTAAAAGACTTCTACTCAGAAAACTACAGAATTTTGAAAAAACAGATAGAGGAAGACATAAACAGATGGAAGAACATACCATGTTCATGGATTGGTAGAATCAACATCATTAAAATGTCCATACTACCGAAAGCAATCTATAAATTCAACGCACTTCCCATTAAAATACCAATGGCATATTTCATGGACCTAGAACGAACTCTCCAAAAATTCATCTGGAATAAAAAAAGACCTCGAATAGCTGCAGCGATTCTGAGAAAGAACAAAGTAGATGGGATCTCCATACCAGATATCAAGCTATATTACAAAGCCACAGTGCTCAAACTGCCTCGTACTGGCACAAGAACAGACATATAGATCAATGGAATAGAATAGAGAACCCAGAAATCAATTCAAACCAATATGCCCAATTAATATTTGACAAAGGAGGCAAGAACATACAATGGAGTCAAGACAGTCTCTTCAATAAATGGTGTTGGGAAATTGGACAGACATGTCCAAAAAAATGAAACTAGACCATCACCTCACACCATACACAAAAATAAACTCAAAATTGATAAAGGACTTAAATGTAAGTAGGGAAACCATCAAAATACAAGAGGAATTTAAAGGCAACAAAATCTCAGACATATTCTGAAGCAATTTTTTCACTGATACAGCTCCTAGGGCATTGGAAACTAAAGAGAAGATAAACAAGTGGGACTATATCAAAGTAAAAAGCTTCTTCACAGCAAAAGAAACCATCAACAAAAACAACAAGAAAACCCACTGCATGGGAGAACATATTTGCCAATGTTATCTCTGATAAAGGTTTAATCTCAAACATTTATAGGGAACTCATACAACTTAACAAAAGGAAGATAAACAATCCAATCAAAAAATGGGCAAAGAACCTAAATAGACACTTTTTCAAAAAGAGGACATTCAGAAAGCCAAGAGACATATGAAAACATGCTCAAAGTCACTACTCATCTGAGAGATGCAAATCAAAACAACAATGAGGTATCATCTCACACCTGTCAGAATGGCTATCATCAACAAATCAACAAACAACAAGTGCTGGAGAGGATGCAGAGAAAAAGGAACTCTCCTGCACTGCTGGTGGGAATACAGACTAGTGTAGACACTACAGAAGACAGTATGGAGTTTCCTCAAAAAATTAAAAATGGAACTCCCATTTGACCCTGCGAAACCACTTCTGGGAATATATCCCCAGAAACCAGAAACACAAATCAGAAAGGATATATGCACCCCTATGTTCATTAGTAGCACAATTTACCATAGCTAAAATTTGAAAACAGCCTAAGTGCCCATCAGCAGATGAATGGATTAGAAAACTGTGGTACATCTACACAATGGAATACTATGCTTCTGTAAAAAAGAAGGAATTCTTACCATTTGCAGCAGAATGGATGGAACTGGATAGCATTATGCTAAGTGAAATAAGCCAGTCAATGAAAGAAAAATACCACATGATCTCACTTATTTATGGATAATAAAGACCATTATATATAGATGAACATAAACAGATACAGAGGCAGAATAGCATTGAGCAGACTGTCACACTACAGCTGGAAGGCTCGGGAGTGTTTCGAGGGAGTTAAGAGATCAACTGAAGGACTTGTATGCATGCATATAAGCATAATCAATGGACACAAGACACTGGGGGGTAGGGGAGGAGGGGGGAAGGTCAAGGGGAAAATGGAGACTTATTTAACATTCTTTTTAATACTTTAAGCAATAAAACAAAAATTTTAAAAAGTATGTAGGCCATTTATGTTTTAAGTTATTATTGATAGGTATATGTTCATAGCCAATTTTATTTTTGTGCCTGTGTTCCTCTTCCTCCTTTATTTCCCTTCTTATTAAACCGTCGCTTTAGTATTTATTTAATTACTGGATTTGTAGTGATAAAACTTTCTTACCTTTTTTTAATATATACTCCTTATTTCCCCCTTCAATTTTCAATGATAGCCTTGCTGGATAGAATATTCTTGGGTTCAGTCCCATGCTTTGCATCACTTTGTGTACTTCCCTCCATTCCTTTTGGGCCTGATGTGTTTCCATTGAGAAACAATTTGATTAATGGGAGATTCCTTGTAGTTAACTTTCTGACTCTCTCTTATACCCTTTAAGATTCTCTCTTTGTCATTAATGTTTGCCATTGTAATTATGGTGTGTCTTGGTATGGGTCTTTTGAGTTCATCTTGTTTTAGACTCTGTGCTCCTGTGACCTTTTTATTCCCCAAATCAGGGAAGTTGTCCAACATTGTTTCTTCAAATAGTTTTTCTGACCCTGGCTCCTCTTTTTGTCATTCTGACACCCCTGTATATGCATGCTGCTTCTTTTAATGTTGTACCAAACTCCCTTGGGCTCTCCTCCTGTCTTTTGATTTTTTCTCCAATTGCAGTTCAGATTTGGTGTGTTTTGCTTCTCTGTTGTCTAATTCACTAATTCGGTCCTCCACTTCTCCTATTCTACTGTTGAAAGCTTTCATATTGTTTTTTTTAATTATAGATATACCACTTTTTATTTTCTCCTGATTCTTACATAGGTTGTTGATTTTCTTATCTATCCAGTTTATAAACTGTAGCACCCTTATTCTGAATTATTTTTCTGACATATTGTCTGTCTGTGTTTCATTTAGTTCCTTTTTTTGTGATTCCTCCTTTTCTTTCATTTGGGGGTTGTTCTTCTGTTTCCCCATTTTTGTTTTTGCCAAATGACCTAGGTGTCAAGTTGCATGCGGCCTTGGTTGCAGTGGTGATCTTGGTGGCAGGTCACACAGTCACGTGTTTTTGCTGCTCCTCTGGTGGTCACAGGTGGCAGCTGCTCTGGCGGTCATGGGACAGCCACTTCTCACATGGTCACCGGGTGGAGGCTGCTCATGGGATGGCCATTCCTTGCATGGGTGAGGGGTGGCTGCTCCTCACACATTCGTGGGCAACAGCTGGTCCTTGGGGGGTTGCAGGCAGTGGCTACTCATGGGACAGCCACTCCTCAGGCAGTTATGGGCAGTGGCTGCTCACAAAACTGCTACTCTTCGGGTGGTTGGTGGCAGTTGCTGTTCCTCATATGGTCGTGTGGTTGATGCTCCTTGGACAGTTGCAGGCAGTGGCTTCTCTTGGGGCTGGTCATCCTCATGCAGTTACAGGGTGGCTGCTCTTCACATGATCATGAATGGTAGCTGCTCCTCATGGGTGGTCACAGGGCATTTGCTCCTCATGCAGTCGTGGTTAGTGGCTACTCTTCCACTAGTCATGGGCTGCTGGAGAAGTTGTGATGCCCAGAGTTGCTGTGTAAGGCTTAGATGTTCACGTCTGTGGTCGTGGTGCTTGAGGCTAAAGCTTCTGGCTGGCACAAGGGCAGCACCCTTCAGAACTCACAGGAACCCTCAGCTGTGGAGGCTGGACCCTCAGTGTCCATGGGTTGGCAGATGAGGCAATAGGTCCCTAGCTGGAGTGGCTGTAGCATCCTGGGTGGTGTTTGAGAGCACCCTGAGTGGAGTGAGGTTGTGATCCCAGTCACAGAAGAGCCCTTTATCTGGGAGGGATTACAACAATAGCAGAGGCTGCCCAGTTATATGAACCCATTCCGCCAGCCCCCAAAGGTCCTGCAAGATTTAGCTGTCCCTCACTCAGACACACACATACACACAGCACAGGTCCACACACTCCCCTTTTGCTCCCTCACTCACACTCTCTCTATCACTGCCATCTTTCTTACTGACATCTTGGTATTCCCTATTTATTTTCAATATTTCTGCCATCATACTTTTAATTTCTTTGAAAACTTACTTTTTGAAAGCTCCTTCTATAGAAATCTGTTCTTATTTTATTTTATATTTATTACTCAGTTCTTAGAGAACACAATGTTTATTTTTTTTAATTTTTTCCTTCATAGTTATTTGTTTTCCTTAAGAGTTATTTGTATTGTTTCCTCCAATATCTGGTACACTCTTTATATCTGCTCATATTTAGTACAGTAAGGACTAAAAACCAATTGGAAAAGTTGGATCTATCCATTTCATCAGGAAGCCAGACAATATTTTCCCATATCAATTAAAATTTTCTGGACCAGTTTCTATAGAAAAAAATCTCTGTAATCTCCTACCTGAGATAGATGTTTAACTCAGTATTATAAGTTATGTAATAGCTTTAATATCCATACATTTCTAGAGTGTGTAGTGGGAATCAGATTGCTTCTTTGTGACATTTCTCTCTGAAGACATGTAAGTTTTAACTTTCTCTTTATCAATTCATTCTTTATCTTCAAAATTGCTTGCTGTTTAAGTCTGTTGCCTTTTCTTTCTTGCCATGCTTATCCCAGTAGTTTAATGCCTTTTTTTCCTTATTTCCCTGTCATTTTATAAAAGTTTGAGGAAAAGATAATTACTTCATGTATTTGTTCTTTCTTTATTTGGTAACTAACTCGGCAATTATATATGTACTTCTACTTCTTTGTGTTTTCTTAATATAGTCAATGGTTGTGGCTATTATTAAATAATGACATGAATTTGCCAATAAATTCTTATTTTATTATCTTAATATTTACTGTGTATGGTAAATTAATGATATAATTTTTAAATGTAAAATCATTTGAAATTATAGCACAGCTACATATAAAACATGGAAAAGTAATAAAGAGCAAGTAGCTGTTCTTAGAACCTGGTTCCACCAAACTGTTTTGCATCTCTCTCCAGGGCTAGGACTAGACGGGAGACAAAATATTTAGTAATCAAGGCAAATAACGTTTTTTAGAGGATTCCTGATACACATTATAATTTTAAATGAAGATAAGGCCAGAATCAGTATCAATGTATGCCAAACTATACTGAAGCATGAGGCAAAAGAAAATATCAGCAATAGTGGTACTCATTTAAAAATTGATACTTTGTTCCTCATTAATTTTTTTGCATTATTTTATATTTTTTAAATGTATCAAAATATTGCTTATGGTTTCTTGGTGAACCCTTAAAATTTTGCACCTAACATCTTTGCCACACCTGGCTTAATTCTTAGTTTACTCATCACAAAACTGTGGATAATACAAGTTTCTGTATCACAGAGTAAAGGCAAGGATCCAAAAAGATAATCTATTCTAGCTTCTTATCTACCTTGCATATAATAAATTACCAATACATCTCAGCATTAGTACTAATACTAGTATTACATTCTAATTATATTATTGTTGAATTGTATTTTTGCAGGGGACATAATCTTATATGTTGAAAACCCTAAAGAATTCCCCAAATTATTTTAGATTAAAAAATTTCAATAAATGCCCTCGCTGGTTTGGCTAGTGGATAGAGCATGGGCCTGGGGACTAAAGGGGCCTGGGTTCTATTCTGGTCAAGGCCAGATGTCCAGGTTTGAACCCCATAGGAGGTATGCAGAAAGCATAGGGAGTGTGCAGAAAGCAGCCGAGCAACTATTACTTCATCGCTGATGTTTCTACCTCTCTCTCACTTCTCCCTTTCTCTCTGAAATCAATAAAAATATATTTTTAAAAATTTCAATAAAGTTGAAAATATAAAATCAGTGCGTGAAAATTAGTTGTATTTCTATGCACTAACAAGAAATCATCTAAAGTGGTAATCAGGAAAAATCCTATTACAACAGCATCAAAAAAGAATAAAACTCTTAGAAATAAACTTGTTCAAGGAAATTAAAGACTTATACATTAAATGTTTTAAAACACCAATGAGAATCAATAAATAAAAGAAAGAAAATAAATAAATAAACAAGCAAGCAAACAAATAAATAAATGAATAAAACACCAATGAGCTCAAAGAGAGGGCAGGCAGGCATTTAGAACTGGTGTCTTCTTTCCTTGCTGCCACCTGTGCTGTTCTACAACAAAATGTAGGCCCACATTCTTTTTCTCTCCATTGTTCTGAACATCTAATCCATATGGTCCTGAAAGACCTTGAACCACTAAGCAAGACTTTCAGCGCTGGCAGCTAACTTGGGCAACAGGCCACACCCACACCAATGGATCAGTTTGTGCAGATGCTCCCAGAAGTGGTCTGTAGGAAGCGCAAGTCCTGCCTTTCTCACTCTTTCTCTTCAGAGGCTGATGCCATGAGGACAGGAGCGTTCCTGAGAGGCAACCACCGCCACCATGAGCCTTCTCAACAAGCCCAAGAATGAGATGACCATGGAGGAACTGCAGAAGCGGGGGAGGAGGAGTTCAACATGAGCCCACTCTCCGTGCTTACATAGTCAGTAAGAACAACACCCTGGTGCTCATCAACTGTGGTAACAAGAGGTTCTTGGCCCCTGTGAAGGATTTTGACAGGCATGGCAACATGGTACTGGAGAATGTGAAGGAGCTGTGGACTGAGGTCCCCAAAAGTGTTAAGGGCAAGAAAAAGTCCAAATCAGTCGACAAGAACAGCTACATCTTCAAGTTGTTCCTGAATGGGGATTTGGTCATTGTGGTCCTGTAGAACCCTCTCATCTATGCCAAGTAGGGGCTAACTCCCTGCTGTCAAAAGAGCGGCCCTTTGACATGAGAACAATAAAATCCTGGATTTTTTTTTTTTAAATCTAAACTAATAAAAGCGTAATATTGAAATTGACCATTTCTTCGGGATGTCTAAGCCACGCCCACCAGCCAATCAGAGCAGCTGTATGCAAATTAATCCAGCCAAGATGGAGGCTGGCAAGGCAGCTCTGCACTGGGAGCCTCCGCGGCCGGCACAGCTGTGCTGGGTGTGTCAGCTCAGTGTGGGGGGATCCGGCCCAGGGCCTCCTCGGGGTCATGTGGGAGCACCTGTCCAGGGTCTGCTGCCTTCGTCCTCCCCCCCAGGGGCCTCCACAGGGCATGCAGGAGCGTCTGCTACACAGGGTGGAGCATCCGAAGCCAGTTCACTGCCCGGCTCCACCACGGGTGTGTTCGCTCAGCAGCAGGGCCCCACCGAGGGATCCTGCACAGGGTCTGCCCCTGGCTTGCCACCCAGCTCTACGCCAGGTGTGTCCCCTCAGCATTGGGGGCCCACCAGGCGTGTGCGATCGCGGACCCTCCGGTGGGAAATGTCCACGCCTGAACTCACCAGCTCTCCCACCCCCCAGTGCATGAACCCTGAAGGGGCTTTGGGCAGCCTGAAAATGGCCCTCAGCCCGTCACCCAGGCTAGCCAGGCACACCAGCAGGTGGAAATCCCCCCCAGGTGTCCTAGACTGCAAGAGGGCATAAGCCAGGCTGGGGGACGCCCCCCACCCCCGAGTGCACAAATTTTTGTGCACCAGGCCCCTAGTAAATAAATAAAAATAAAACACCAATGGAAAAGATAAATGGAAAGATATACTGTGTTTATGTATTAAAAAAATTAATATTGTTAAAATGTTCATACTCCTTAAAGTGAACTACAGATTCAATACAATCCTTGTTAAAATACCAACAACATTTTTACAAGTATAAAAATCATCCTAAAATATGTATGGAGCTACAAAAGACCCAAACAGCCAAGCATTTTAAGGAAGAAGAAAAAAAAATGCTGGTACTAGTA
This sequence comes from Murina feae, assembly GCA_004026665.1. Classification (NCBI taxonomy): domain Eukaryota; kingdom Metazoa; phylum Chordata; class Mammalia; order Chiroptera; family Vespertilionidae; genus Murina; species Murina feae. The sequence goes on from PVJC01020502.1 coordinate 24,730, forward strand.
TAAAAAAAGAAACATACACTCATGTTACAAAATGAAGAGTCCAGAATTAAACATAATCAATGACATTTGACAAAGGTGCCAAAAATACATTATGTGGAAAGGACAATCTCTTCAATAATAGTTTTGGAAAAACTGAATAGCCTCATGCAGACAAATCAAATTTGACCATCATCTCATACCATACACAAAAATCAACTCAAATTGTTTAAAGATTTAAACATTGGACCTAAACCATAAAACTCTTAGAAAAAAACAAAAAATAAATCTTCTGGACATTTGCTTTGGCAATAATTTCTTGGATCTGACACCAAAAGCACAACAAAACTAAAAATACAAAATAGTTATTGTATCAAACTAAAACACCTTTGCACAGAAAAGGAAATAATAACAACAAAGGGGCAATGTACAAAATAAAATATTTGCAAACTATATATCTGACAAAGGGTTTATATCCAAAATATTTGAGACACATACATATAAATAGTTTTAAAACAATTAAGCTATTTAAGAATGGAAAATAGAATTAAATAGTCATTTCTCCAAAGAAAACAAGTAAAGTCAGATATATGAAAGAATGCTCAATATTACCAATCATAAGAGAAATGTAAATTCACACCACAGTGAGATGTGTGTAATAACTGAAGATTATTACTGCCAATTTCACACTAATAGAAATCCCTAATTTGGAGTTCAGTCTGACCAGCCCAATTATGAAACAGCTGAGCTGTGGAACAGCATGGTTCTGGAATAGCAAAGCTTGTGAAACAGGATGGCTGTGAAACAGTTCAGGTGTGAAACATCTTGGGAATAAAATAGTTCAAGCAAGGCAACTAGGGTGAGAAAACTAGGACAAGGAGCTCCAGGCAAGGAGGCCCGGTTGAGGAATCTTGGGCAAAGTGGCTCCAGTGCCATAGCTCTAGTGTTACAGTTCTTTCATGGCTCAGTTCTAGCAAGACAGCTCCAGTGTGCCCAGCTGGTGTGGCTTAGTGGTTGAGCATTGACTTATGAACCAGGAGATCAGGGTTTGATTCCTGGTCAGGACACATGCCTGGGTTGCAGACTCAATCCCTAGTTGGGGGTGTGCAGGAGGCAGCCAATCAACGATTCTCTCTTATCATTGGTGTTTCTATCTTTCTCTTCCTCTCCTTTCTCTGAAATCAATAAAAATATATTTAAAAGAATCAACAGCTCTGGTATTGCAGCTCTGGTTTTATAGCTCAGCACCGGTGAGACATCTGCTTGTTATGGCTTCAGAAAGAGACAACTCTGATGTTACTGTTCTAGCTGAGGCAGTGCAGTTGTCATTAGAAATCAAAAATGTGCTCTCTGAGACCAAGAGGAAGTTAGCTTATATGGAGAAGAGTTCCTACCATGGTCTCTGATTGGTCCATTTATATGCATATGAGGCCTCCAAAATCTTACAGTTTGATTGATCCAAATAGCATCATCCCGAGTTATCAGAATAGAGCTGTTCTGATTGGTTGCTGAATATGCAAATGAGGATATAACTTAGCAACCTTCATTGGATCGGGAATGCATCAGTCCTATTAGTTGAATTTCAACTCTAGAAATTTATGAATAAGGGTTGGCTCAGATGGTAGGGACACATTGCAAGAGCCAGGAAGTTCATAGAGGCTTTTCCTAGAAGTGCGATGTGCATGAGATGTCCTTATTTAGCAATGGCTGTTAGACTCTGTTCATAAATTTTAGCCTAGTTAGCCAGCAGGAGCCTTTTTTAGCAAGCAGATTTATTCTTGGGGTTGATATTTCCCCCTTTTTAAATACAAGTTATTGATTGACAGCATTAATGATCCATCAGGTTAGTTTGTTCTATGTCTGTACCTGAATGCATTACTGCTCTGGTTCCATCTAGTCCTTAAGTGGGACTTTTATGCAGAACAATAGCCAATAGAACAACTAGAGCTATTTGATTACAAAAGCACTCACAGGCACTTGCCAAACTCAAAAAGCCTTTCAGCGGTCAAAACAGTTCAGAAAAGTTTAAACTATAAACAAAGGAATTAAATTTGTAACATTACAGGAGATTGGGAATCATTGAAAAAAGGGTAATCAACATCATGGATTACAAAAGAGGAGGGAATACAGTGGACTTATGAATCATTATTATTTTCACAACTATGCATGAGTTTTTATAAATAGTTTTTAACATTGTGTTATACAGAACATCAATAGCTTAACAGTGAAGAACATATAACAAATTAGAATAATAAAGAATAGAACAATTTGTAGTCCAGACTTCAACACAGCTCTGAGCCCAGTTGGGAATCAACTAAAATGTCAGGAAATTTAAAATCTAACAAGCCAGTGGCACTAGAAACAAAAGTGGAATGTCCATTAAGGGATTTGGCAAGATTAGACTTTAGTTGTTTCTAATTCTACCTAGAAATCCCGGTACAGCAGGAGGCATTGTCTATTGCATGAACTCCACATTGGGTTGTGAGTAAATAATCAAGGATGATTAAGTTGCCAATGAATGCAACTTTTGCTAAGGAATTTTAAGATGTTTAAATGGTTTAAATCACTCTGGCAGTTGAGCAAGCAACTTGATGGATGGTTCTAGTTAGATTTTGCATCATTATGTTCAATTGAGTGGTACCAAGGCCATCCCATGAAAATGCAATTATGAGAAAATGATTACCATCATCTTTTGAAAATAAACTTGGAAGGAAAACAAGTTGGAACTCTCCTGGGAAGGATACTACCTTATCTTGCTTACCACTGAGACAGCTGTTTGGACTGCAGGTGAGATTGGACACATCACACACAGGTTAAGGGTGGACCTCCAGCTTCTCCAGGTTGAGACACTCCAACTTGGAAAACTATACAGGGCATAGCCCCTTGAAATTAATGCTAAAAAAAATCTGTAAGCTGTCTATTTGCTTTAGGGATCTGCAAATTGCAGGGGCTTACAATGTGGGCTGGGGAAATGTGTACAATCCAGATCATACTTACTCAGTTAAGTTATTGATTATAGATAACTTGAATGATGGATATTTCAGCCTTTAGGTCAAAATATTGGCTAGGACTAAATATAGAAGTAGATATCACAGGACAAGATCCCCTAGGTCTTTGCCACCACTATGCAAATAGAAGTAGGATATAAAGAAACAAATACCTGGGTGAAATGGATTAAATATTCTGTACTTGCTCTAAATAAAAGTGACTGTTACACTTGTGTGGCAGGAAGGCTAGAGGCCCAAATGGTCCCATTTCCATTTGGATGGACCTCAGACAGTAATGGGATGGAATATATGCTTGCCCTATATCAGGAGGAAACCACTTGGGGAAGACTTCCTCTAAGACTCTCTGTTGTTCCCATTCAACAAAGGTAAAGAGCAAGGATCCCCCCAAAAAATCTGGTCCTATCTTCCAATGTAAACTATACCTCCTGCCTTTCAAGGTGGTGGGAGGAGAGTACTCAGAATTTATGGGAAATTTATCTGGATCCATAAATGACCAAATATCCTCAGAAGCCAATCATTCAACACTGTCGGTACCTCATTCTAATGTCGTGGTGTTGCAACATTGGAAGGCCATTATTTATGGCCTTGTCCAGAAATTGGAGCAGAACTTGTGCTCAGATACAATTAGCTATCCCTTTCTCTTTGGCGTGTTGTAAACCTTTTACAATGGACAGACAGATTAAGTAGAAGAGAGTCCAGAGGTCTCTGATTTTATATATATATATATATACACACTTACACACACTAGGGCCCAGTGCATAAAAATTTGTGCACTCGGGGGGGGGGTGTCCCTCAGCCTGGCCTATGCCCTCTTGCACTCTGGGACCCCTTGGGGGATGTCCACCTGCTGGCATGCCTGGCCAGCCTGGGTGAGGGGCTGATGGCTGTTTGCAGGCTGGCCAAGCCCCCCAGTGGGGATCCTCACCTCATAGGGGTGTGACCAGCCTGAGTGAGGGGCTGAGGGCTGTTTTCAGGCTGCCCACAGCGCCTTCAGGGCCCAGGTCCCTACTGAAATGCCTGGCCAGCCTAGGTGAGGGGCTGAGGGCCGTTTTCAGGCTGCCCACAGCTCCCATTGACCCAACGCCCCAGCGAGGCTGGCTAGAATCAGGTTTCTGGGGTTTATTTATCTCCTATAATTGAAACTTTGTTGTATTGAGCGGAGGCCTAGTCAGGCAACGAAGCCTCCTGTTTGCTTCAGCTCCGTGGCTTCTATAATTGAAACATTGTTTCCTTGAGCAGAGGCCCAGCTGGCCTAGGCAGGCAGTTTCAACTCCATTGCTGGTGCAACAGAAGCCTCCTGTTTGCTCTAGATCCATGGCTGGGTTATTTCGCATACAGCCACTCTGATTGGCTGGTGGGCATGACTTGGCTGGTGGGCATGGCTTAGGTGTCTCTGAGTG
>PVJC01020503.1:0-29245 GCA_004026665.1 Murina feae
CTGCAGAGAGCATAGCTGTAGAAGGGGACACAGCTGCGGAGGGCACAGTTGCAGAGGGGGACACAGCTGCGGAGGGCATAGCTGCAGAGGGGGACACAGCTGCGGAGGGCACAGTTGCAGAGGGGGACACAGCTGCGGAGGGCACAGCTTCAGAGGCAGGTGCTGCTGAGAAGCAGCCTGTGGGCTCCTGGATCTCTGCTCCTTCTCCAGGACGCTGTCTGAGGGGACGCCGCTCAGTCTACATCACACTAAATACTGAATTAGGGGATTTTTAGACTGGAACACATGGTGTTACGTGGGCGGGGTGGCTTCCCCAGATTGTTTGTCCATGGAAGTCAAAGAATGAATCCACGACGGAAGGTGGTATAACAAAGGTGGGAATTTATTTAAGAACATGTACAGACTCCCGTGTGTGTGTGTGTGTGTGTGTGTGTGTGTGTGTGTGTGTGTGTGTGTAAGAACCTTACAGTACAGACTCCCATGTGTGTGTGTGTGAAGGGGGAGAACCTCACAGCACAGACTCCCACGTGGGGAGGGGAAGAACCTCACAGCACAGACTCCCACGTGGGGAGGGGAAGAACCTCACAGTACAGACTCCCACGTGGGGAGGGGAAGAACCTCACAGTACAGACTCCCACGTGGGGAGGGGAAGAACCTCACAGCATAGACTCCCAGGTGAGGAGGGGGAAGAACCTCACAGCACAGACTCCCAGGTGAGGAGGGGGAAGAACCTCACAGCACAGACTCCCAGGTGAGGAGGGGGAAGAACCTCACAGTACAGACTCCCACGTGGGGAGGGGAAGAACCTCACAGCACAGACTCCCACGTGGGGAGGGGAAGAACCTCACAGTACAGACTCCCACGTGGGGAGGGGAAGAACCTCACAGCACAGACTCCCAGGTGAGGAGGGGGAAGAACCTCACAGTACAGACTCCCACGTGGGGAGGGGAAGAACCTCACAGCACAGACTTCCAGGTGAGGAGGGGAAGAACCTCACAGTACAGACTCCCATGTGAGGAGGGGAAGAACCTCACAGCACATACTCCCATGTGTGTGTGTGTGGCGGTGGAAGAACCTCATAGCACAGACTCCCAGGTGAGGAGGGAAAGAGTCCCACAGAATTCCTTTTTACCCAGTTTATAAAGGCTGAAGTGTTTGTGCCTTGATATCCCCTCTGAGTGGCCACTATTCCCCTTTGATTTGGTCACTATAGCAACTCCTGAGCTCAAAGGCCCTCCTTTGTTTTGTAAACATAGACCTTTGCCTATTCCCAGTTCCCTTGTCTCATGGAAATGTAACTTCTGCTGGCTCCCTTGTCTTATGGAAATGTACTCTTTTGCAACTCTGTAGCCTGTGTTACTTCCATGGACCCCCTTAATTTTAAAAATTCCCCATACCTGCCTTCTTCACCCCCCAGATTCCTATTTTAACAGCAAATTTGGAGCATAGGCTGGATAGCCCTTATCAGGGAGCTTTCTACAAATCAGCGCCTAGAAGTCCAGGCTGATTTCTTCCTGAAGGCCAGTTCCAGGAACTCAGTCTGTTCAGTTCCTGCCAGGAACATGTTCCCTTGCCTACTGCATCCCTTTGAGCAGGAAACTCCAAGAGAACTCTGCGACAAGGAGACGGCTATTCCTGCATTGGGCAATAGGTAGCCACTGCTGAGTACTTGAAACGGGCTGTGTGATGAGAACTACATTAGAAATGTTTTAATTTGAATGGAAATAGCTACAGGTGGTAGCAGCTCAGTAGCCTCAGAGCTTTCCTTACATGTGGCCTGGTTTGCCCAGCCCCACCTCCCCTCTCCCATTAACATGAAGCATATGCACTAGTTGAGTTTTACATACATGTGAAAGCTTTTACAAAGGTGGCATAGGGTGGGCGTGCCATTTAGTGATCTGCTTTTCTCTCCCTCGTGACAGGTTGTGTGGAGCGCCCGGTCACCACTGTGCCTGCTTGCCGAAGTGTTGCCCAGTATTCTTTATGTTGCAAAGATCCACATCTTATCTAACCACTTCCCAGTGATGGATGCTCGGGCTGTTTCCATTGTTTTCATAACACGACAAACACACTTTCAGAAACATCTTTGCGCGTGTCTCTGTACCCAGGAGGTAGAATTTTAGTATGAAACATTCTTAAACGGGGAGTTGCTAAACTGCCCTTTAGAACGCATGCCTATGTCAACTTCAGTGAAAGTGTGTGAGTATGCTCATGTGCTCATGTGCTCAGGTATAGACTACACTAACACCGAGGTGGGCAGTTCTTAGTTCTTTTTAAATTGGATGTTATTGTTTCTCTAGTTTACTTTTTTTTCTGAATTGCGAGTGTAGTTGAGAGGTTCCCCCTTGTATTTCTTGTTTCTGCCTGTTATTTCTCTTGTCAGTCTTTCCGCTGTTGTTTCTTTTTCTTATTGCTTTATAAGAGCTCTTTGTATTTTGTCCATTTTATCAAATACTTCTTCCCAGATTGTAGTTTCTCTTTTAACTTAACATTTGCAAAGAGAAGCTTTGTTAATTTTGTGGCCTTCTTTGAGGACTTTAACCATTAACTGCTAAAGAAAGAAACAACAAAGCTAACAGGACAAAGTCACACCGTTGGTCCCCGGTCCTGGGCCAGTGCCCTTCCAGGCCCTGCTTCGGTCTGTCCTGGGCAAATACCAGTAGATCTCACGGGACTCGGCCTTGCCGTCTGTAAAATGGGCATAAACTGGCCTCATACGAATGCAGTGAAGCGTGTAGCTTTCATCTGGGCTGAAGACGGTCCGTCCCCTTTCCCTGAAGGAGGTTCAAAAATCAAATCAGAGCGAGCAGTTGTGTTAAACTGTATTTACTAGGATCTTCTCACTACCCGCGGGGCGGCAAGGACGGTGGGTGTGGCAATGAAGGTCTGTTACTTAGCGCGCCCAGCAGGTGCCCTGGATCGTGTCCACAACCGCGCAAACGCTCCGGAGAAGGCAGAATCCCAGCTTTACCCGGAGCAACTGAGCCCAAGGAACCCCGTTCCTGGGTCTTTAAAACTAAGAGCCTCACCACCGAGCTGTCTGCGCGCCTCCGCCAGCAAGCCCTCCGGCCGCCGCGCCTACCGGTGGGCGGCGAGAGTGGAGAGCGACGCGGAACCAAATGGCCCGGGCTCCGGTGTCCCGGGCTCTCTTTCCTAGTTGTTTCCCGCGGTGCCTTTTGGGAGTTGTAGTCAGACGCGCTTCAGCCAGCTTGTTGGGTGGACAAGGGCAAAACTCCAAATCCCAGTACGCCCCGCGCCGGGCGGGTGCAGCGCCGGCTCTATCCTCCCTACTTTTCCACTCCTTCCCTTTTCTTCTGAATTCTCCACTCGGGACCCCTGTCTGTGAACCCCTTCGTCGATCTCCCTACGCTTTTCTCTAATTTTTAACCGTCACCCCCGCTATTTCCTGGAGCCAACAGAGTGGTACGGAGGCCGGGAGAGGGATGGCGGAGGGTGGGAGCGTTGAGTGAGAGAGAGAGGCGGGGAGAACAGTAGGAAGTTAGATGGGACCTGGGTCCGGCGGGATGGGGTGAAGCAGTAGTCTTGGGAGAGGCAAGGAAAGAGGTAGAATTCGATGTGGGAGACGTGGAGGGAGAGGTAGCTTATTGCCGTGCCCAGCAAGAAACGTGGGGCCGAGAAGTGGATGGGAAGGTCTGACGGATGTGGAGCGTGTGGGCTGCTCTGGCCAGGAGAGGGCACTGCTCAGTGAAGACGAGACGAATTACCGAAATACAAATGATTTTGAGAATATGAGACAATTAACAGCTCTGTTGCTTGGAAATTGAGAGAAGACTGGAGTTGAGGCCAGAAGTGGGGTGAGGAGGCAGGAGAGGAAGTCAGGTTTGGGAGGAACAAGAGATGAGTGACATGGAAAGGGAAACCAGAGAAAAGATGGGTCACGGTGGGGTCAGGGGCTCTGGGACCTGAATGAGAAAGGTGAGCGGTTGGCAGGCGTTGTGGGCCGCGTTTCTAACACTTGCATCTCTCAGGTGATGGAGAGCACCCCCGCGAGGGGTGGACTGAACCGAGCACACCTGCAATGCAGGAATCTGCAGGAGTTCCTTGGGGGCCTGAGCCCTGGGGTACTGGACCGGCTGTACGGGCACCCTGCCACCTGCCTAGCTGTCTTCAGGTGAGGATGCCCTTCCTGACAGGGACCATGGCGGGAAATGTACTGGGCCTGCAGACTGGGGTAAGTCATCATGGGTAGAAGCATAATTCTAAGGAGCTTGGGGATTGAAGTGTATCAGGTCAAAACATGATGTTTTTGGGACGGTGAGACGGGTGAGGCGGTGGGGGTGGGAGGCTGAGGTGCAGGTGGAGAGCAGTTGCTGATAGTAATATTTTGTCTCTGCCCCCTGCAGGGAGCTCCCGTCTTTGGCTAAGAACTGGGTGATGCGAATGCTCTTTCTGGAGCAGCCTTTGCCACAAGCTGCTGTGGCCCTGTGGGTGAAGAAGGAATTCAGCAAGTGAGTCTGCTGCATTCTCAACAGCTATATTTCCCAAACTGCTGTTCCTCGGAACATTTCCAGGAATATTAATGGGTATAGCACAAAACTTGTAACTAAAGAAGTCTGGGAAACTCGCACGCTGTATCCCCTCGGAGAGAGTTGTGATGTCTGTAACGAGGCTCTGTAAGCGCTGCAGTATAGAAATTTGCGTTCAGAAGACCCAGAAACGGTGACCCAAGGATCACCAGTTCCGAAAAGGTAGGAATGGAGCCCCCTTTTTTTGTTCTCCAGACACCCCCCCCTCTCTGTTTCTGTGTCAGAGCTCAGGAGGAAAGTACAGGGCTGCTGAGTGGCCTCCGGATCTGGCACACGCAGCTGCTTCCTGGCGGTCTCCAGGGCCTCATCCTCAACCCCGTCTTCCGCCAGAACCTCCGCACTGCGCTTCTGGGTGGGTATGTCCTTCCCGATCTTCCTTAGCCGGGCTAGGGACTCAGCTCCCAAGGGCCTCCGCACCTGAGGGCCTCCTCCAGGAGTCCCTTTAGGAATGAGTCGGACCAGATGTGGCTGCACAGTGTGGGGAAGACCTCCCACTCATAGCCCACGGGGACGCGGGTGGAAGGAGGGCAGAGGGCGGGCATGGGACACAGGCAGGGCTCCTTACTCTTGGCCTGTTCGGGCACAGGGGCAAGGCCTGGTCTGATGACACAAGTCAGCTGGGACCAGACAAGCATGCCCGGGATGTCCCCTCCCTGGATAAGTACGCCGAGGAGCGATGGGAGGTGAGGCCTTGGGACTCCGGTGTCTGCTTGTGCTCCTGCTTCCCGTGGGCCCTGGAGGCATCTGCTCTCTCGCATCCCTCAGGTGGTCCTGCACTTCATGGTGGGCTCCCCCAGTGCAGCCGTCAGCCAGGACTTGGCTCAGCTCCTCAGCCAGGCGGGGCTCATGAAGAGGTGAGGAAGCCAAAGGCACGACAGTGCCCTGCTTCGCCTGCCAAACGGAGTGTCTGGGAGGTCAGGAGTGGAGGGGCTTGACTGAAAAAGGAGAGCTGAGTGGAGTGCGGCCAGAGATAAACCAGAAGACGTGAGAGGACCCGTGGGGATGGGGGCCTTTCTCTGCACGCCTCTCCCATCCCTCTCCCGCCCCCAGTGCTGAGCCTGGAGAGCCGCCCTGCATCACCTCTGCTGGCTTCCAGTTCCTGTTGCTGGACACCCCTGCCCAGCTCTGGTACTTCATGCTGCAGTACCTGCAGACGGCCCAGGTGAGGGGTGGGGCTGCTCGCTGCTCGGGCTCTTCCCAAGGCCCCCTCCGAGGCTGCTGCCGACAGACTGCTCCCTGAGCCTCCTCTCTGTGTCTCTGCCCGCCCCTCCTTAGAGTCGGGGCATGGACCTAGTGGAGATCCTCTCCTTCCTCTTCCAGCTCAGCTTCTCTACTCTGGGCAAGGTACGCAGGGGCTGGAGCTGGGGGTGAGATGGGAAGGGGAAGTGAGGCTGTGCAGCCACAGAGTGAAAGACGAGAATGAACAGAGCACGGCCAGAGACGGGGGAAGAGCGAGTGGGCGGGCTGGGCGGGGCGAAGGGGAGGCGTCGGGCCCCAGCCGGCTACCTCTTCCCCAGGACTACTCTGTGGAAGGTATGAGTGATTCTCTGTTGAACTTCCTGCAGCATCTGCGTGAGTTTGGGCTTGTTTTCCAGAGGAAGGTATGAACATCCAGGACATGGCTTCTAGGGAGAGGTGGGGCCACGTTGCCACGGCCTTCAGAAAGGAGGGGCCTTCGCGAGGCAGCAGGAAGCAGTTGCAGGGCTGAATGCTTGGGTCCCTTGGGAGAGCAGTTGGGGTGGGGCTCTGTGCACCGGGAGGGGTCGGGTGTCTCAGGAAGGAGGGCATGACTCTGAGGGCCCTCTGCCTTTCCTCCTACCCTTCGCAGAGGAAGTCTCGGCGGTACTACCCCACGCGCCTGGCCATCAATCTCTCATCGGGTGTTTCTGGGGCTGGGGGCTCTGCACATCAGCCAGGCTTCATTGTCGTGGAAACCAATTACCGGCTGTACGCCTACACGGGTGAGGTGACAGAGGCCCTGGGAGAGCAGGTTGGGGTGGGCGTGGGGAGGGAAGGAGGCAGGAGGAAATGCCAGTTTTTTTTTCAGTTTACCTGGCATGTACAGTTCTCCTACACTTCCGATCACACATGAGGGCAGGGCCGAGGGAGCCTGGGTGCAGGGCAGCCTCCTCACCCTCTGCCGCCTCCCCGTCAGAGTCGGAGCTGCAGATCGCCCTCATCGCCCTCTTCTCTGAGATGCTCTATCGCTTCCCCAACATGGTGGTGGCGCAGGTCACCCGGGAGAGCGTGCAGCAGGCCATCGCCAGCGGCATTACAGCCCAGCAGGTAGCCCCGCCGGGGAGTGTGGCGGGAAGACGGGGTGCACGTGGGCTGTGTGGTCCCCTTAGAGAAGGCCAGCACCAGGTCTGTTGCAGAGGGTGGTGTGACTTGCCTGCTTGAGCATAGAGCAAGCACATGAGAAGTCGAGGCTCTAGGCGTAGGAAAGACTGAATTTGTGTCTTGGCACCACTACTTCCTAGCTGCATAAACAGGCTAGGGGCTTCGTTTCTGAGCCTGGGTTTCCTTATGTGAGAAATGGGAATCATGAGTTTTCACCTCACTGGGTTGAGGGGAGGATTCAGTGAAAGAGCAGCAGTAAAACATTGAGCTCAGAGCCTGCCACACATTAAGTGCTGCTATTTTAAAGAAAAACAAACTAAGACTGTGCAGAGGGCAGATGGAATGGCAGACACGACCAGTGGGAACAGCAGCTTGGGACAACAGCTGAGCAGGGAATGGCTGAGGACAGCCCTGTGGCTAAGAGTTGAAGCAGTGAGTTGATGTTCCATTGACATAGGGAGGTTTCCTGCCCTCTTATTCAAGGCCTTGATTTCGCTCTTCTCTTATTTTAGATCATCCATTTCCTAAGGACAAGGGCCCACCCAGTGATGCTTAAACAGGTACAGTCAGGCACCCCGTGCTGGAGGCGACAGCCCTGGCACTGGTGCTGACGCTGGAAAACCTGGGGGGTGCGTGGAGGGCTGGGTCCTCTGGAGCAGTGTTCCGGAATCTCACAGCCACCGCCTGGCCCTGCAGACACCCGTGCTGCCGCCCACCATCACAGACCAGATTCGGCTGTGGGAGCTGGAAAGGGACCGACTCCGCTTCACCGAGGGTGAGTGGCTTTGGTGGTGGATTCTTAGCCATTGGCCAGAGGAAGGACAATTCCATCTTGTGAGCTGAAAAAGCTACTGATAGAATTTATTTATTTTTGTCTTGCTGGCAAGACACTTTATTTTGGGGCGAGCGAATCTCAAATCTGTGCAATTTGGGTTTAGTTCGGAGAGGGAAATTGGGAGGGGTAACCTCGCTGGTTTTGGTGAGCATTATGGGTTTTCTCACTGCACTGGGTTGACCATGGGTGGATGAGCCATGGGAGAGACTTAGAGGGCTGGATTACCATGGTGGGCGGCCGGGCCGAGGGGCTCACGGCCTCGCCTCCTCTCCCCCAGGCGTCCTGTATAACCAGTTCCTGTCGCAAGTGGACTTTGAGCTGCTGCTGGCCCACGCGCGGGAGCTGGGCGTGCTGGTGTTCGAGAACGCGGCCAAGCGGCTCATGGTGGTGACGCCTGCGGGGCACGGCGACGTCAAGCGCTTCTGGAAGCGGCAGAAGCACAGCTCCTGAGCGCGGGCCGCGAGCGCCCGGGGACCTGGGGGACGGGCCCTGCACGTGGGGGCGCCGCTGTTCAATAAAGTCGGGAAAGCCTCCTCGCCGCCCGGCCCCTCCCTCTCGCCGCCCCGCCCCGCCCCCGCGCGCGCCCATTGGCCGGGAGGGAGGGGAGGGCGGGGCCGTGGCTGCCGCGCATGCGCCCGCCGAGCTCTGCCCTCTGCGGCCGCGGGCCCGGTTCCGGTAGCGCAGTCCTCGGCGTCGCCGCTCCGGGGCGCCCTAGGGTCGCGGCGTGTCCGGCGGTGAGCCCGCGGGGCCGGGACGCGCGGCGGCGCAGGGCAGGCCGAGGTCGCGGTCCCTGGCCGGACTCCTGCTGGCTCTCGGCGCGCCGGGGCCGGCATCTCCCCGAAGCCCCGAGCCCTTCGCCTTCCCGCGTGTCGGCGGTCACCCCCTCTTCGCACGTGCGTAGGTTGGGGGCCGGAGACTGACCCTCCCCCGAGAACGCGCCTCGTGGCTCCCGAGTGCCGGGCGGGCACCCTGGCGCTCGGCGGAGGCTGTGTGGGTGGGACGGGGTGATGCGTGACTTCAGGGGTGTGCGCCCCGCACGCCGTGTCCTCCTCGGTCCTGTGCACGCCTTGCGGATGCCGCATCTGCCTCTGGCCTCTTTTCGGCCCTGGGGGCTGAGGCCCTCACGGGGTCTCCCCGGGTCCCACGCACTCTCCACCCAGTCCGAGCCCTATGGGTCCCCCACCTCCCGGAGGAACCGCGAAGCCAAACAGAAGCGCCTGCGGGAGAAGCAAGCGGCGCTGGAGGCCGCGCGGGCCGGGAAGAGCCAGGTGGGGGCGCCGCGCTTGCCTTTGGGTCCCCGAGGAGACGTGGGCAGGGCCGGCGGGGAGGCTGGACCCCAGGTGCCGGGCGCACTCGGAGCTGCAGCCCCGCCCCCCGACTCCCCCGCCTCCCCAGGCACCCGCAGAACCCAGGAAGGCCTGGGCCCCGAAGGAGATAGTGCTGTATGAGATCCCCACGGAGCTCGGCGAAAAGAAAGGTAACCAGAAGCTTGCTCTCCCGTCGCCCATGCGGCCTGCTGAGATGCAGGAGTTAGGAGCTCTGCTGCCTCCACAGATGTCTCCCGGCCCCTGCCAGCTGCCTACAGCCCCCGCTACGTGGAGGCGGCCTGGTACCCTTGGTGGGTGCGAGAGGGCTTCTTCAAACCCGAGTATCAGGTCTGTACTGGGGGAGTGGTCCCCAGGGTCAATGGCCCGCGAGGTGGAGCCCACAGCCAAGTCATTGGAGAGCTTGTCTGCTGCTCCAGTGTCCCCACGCATCCTCTGGGCAGGACCCTTCCTTCCCGAAGTCCGCTATGCCTCGGGGACAGCAGAGGGAGCTGTTCACCCAGGGGAGGCCCAGCCCTCTCTTGCCCTTTGCCTTGGCTCCTAGACCAGGCTGCCCCAGAGCACGGGGGAGACCTTTTCCATGTGCATCCCCCCTCCCAACGTCACCGGATCCCTGCACGTCGGGCACGCACTGACCGTGGCCATCCAGGACACTCTTGTGCGCTGGTGAGCGGAAGGGGGCTGCTTGAGTTTCTGGAGGGGAGCGGGAGGCGGGAGGATACGTGTAAGCTCAGGGCTTCGCGTGCGTTTCTGTTGCAGGCACCGGATGCGCGGGGATTGCGTGCTGTGGGTCCCTGGCTCAGACCATGCAGGGATTGCTACCCAAGTAGGCCTTTTGCCACTGTTTCCTTTTCTCTGGTGCAAGAGGCTCTCCCCCGGCAGACACTCGATTCACTGTCCGCCCCTCGTCTCCTAGGCTGTGGTGGAGAAGCAGCTGTGGAAGGAGCGCGGGGTGAGGAGACGCGAGCTGGGCCGGGAAGACTTCCTCCGGGAGGTGTGGAGGTGGAAGGAGGAGTGAGTGCCAGGCGCCCGGGTCGAGATCATGGGTTTGGGACCTTGCTTCCCAGCCTCTCTCCCAGATTGTGGTTGCTCTTCCCATCCCCCTCACTTCCCTGACTTCCAGAGACTTGAGCTCTGGGGCCTCTCAGCGTTCGGGTGGGGTCTCCCAGCTGTGTGCGCGCGCATCCGTGTGCCCGCGCGTCCGTGTGGTGCAGTAAGATGTGTTTATTGATGTATGTGTGTGCATATACACGCACACGCTCCACCAGTCCCGTTTTCCTGGCCTAGGCTTTATCGTCTCCCACTCACCCGCTGCCACCTTCCCTCTGCTTCACCTGCCCTCATGTCCCCACGTCGGCCAGCACATGCTGTCTCCTCTGCAAAGCTGCTCTAGGTTTCCCGCAAGTCAGCTGCCCGTTACTATAGAGCTTTATGCTTTTAAAGTATATGTATGTTTTTATTAATTTTAGAGAGGAAGAGAGAGGTAAAAACGTAAATGGAGAGAGAGCACCATTGATCGGCTGCCTCTTGCACACCCCACACTGGGGGTCAGGCCTGCAACCTGGGCATGTGCCCTGACTGGGGATTGAACCATGACCTCTGGTTCATAGGTTCATGCTTAACCAATGAGCCACACTGGCTGGGCTGTGCTTTTTTGATGTTCTAGAAGGCTCCATACTGTCTGCATTAGCTTCCAGAGGCTGGACCAATGCTGCACTCCTCCCAGCCCCCAGTATGGCCGGGGGTCCCAGGGTCTGGTCGTTGGTGCTCGGGACATGTTTGCTGACAAACCTCTCTGGGCACAGGAAAGGGGGAGAGATCTGTGGGCAGCTCCGAGCTCTGGGGGCCTCCCTGGACTGGGACCGAGAGTGCTTCACTATGGACGCAGTGAGTGTGCCCTCAGGCCCTGTGGGGTCGGGAGGGGTTAGAGATCGCGAGGAGGCGGGTGGCAGTGTGTGGGGGTAGCAGGTGGGAGCGCTGGGCCCTGAGCGGAGCAGCGGGCTGAGAAGGGGCTGTCGGGTGTGGCCACTCGGTCATCCTAGGGCTCCTCGGTGGCTGTGACGGAAGCTTTCGTGCGACTCCACAAGGCAGGGCTGTTGTACCGCAGCCGGCAGCTTGTCAACTGGTCGTGCGCTTTGAGGTCAGCCATCTCGGATGTCGAGGTGAGGCGGGGAAGGAAGCGGCTGCGGGGGAGCGCGTGGCGGGTGGAAGCCCAGAGTCTGGAGCCAGGCTGCCCCACTCAGTCCGAGTCCTGCTGCCGCCAGCTCTGAGCCTCAGTTTCCCCAATCTGAACATCAGGGCTGATGGGAAAGCCCCGGGGGTTTTGAGGACGGAGGGAGGCCTCCTGGGAGGTGTCAGCACAGCACCCGTGTGGCTGTGCTCAGTGACTGTCCGCGGCAGCTGCACTGCGCAGTGCTCGGTGAGGGTCCGGAGGGGGCCCGTCCCTCGGAAGGCTCCTGTGGGTGCGCTGCAGGGAGGCTGGGAGGCCTGGGTGTGAGCTTGCACGGGCTGCTCTGAGCCCCTGCTTCGTCCCCCGCCAGGTGGAGAGCCGGGCCCTGCCTGGCCCCACAGAGCTTCGGCTGCCTGGCTGCCCCGCCCCTGTGTCTTTTGGCCTCCTGGTCTCAGTGGCCTTCCCTGTGGATGGAGAGCCTGGTGAGGCAGTCTGGAAGGGCCACCACTCACCTCTGCTCCCCTGTTTTTCCGAGCTCATGGGGGGGCCTGGTGGGAGGGGCGTGAGGAACCTGGTAGCATTCGTGTTCTGTGGGCCCTGGGAGCTCACGGAGACAGGCCAGGTCTGGAGTGGGGTATGGACAGGACTGCTAGATGAGCGGGGGTCTCAGAGGGTGTTTGTGGTGGGAGGCACGACTGTCCAGGTCCCCTGGGCCCTGTGCCTTTCCAAATGCCATCCCCATTTCTGCCAGGGATTCCAGGCACCAGGCTCTGTCCCAGGCTCCTAGACCTGGCCCTCCTGCCTCGTTATTTCAATCTTGACTGCTCCTGCCCCTCGTTTTCCCAGTTCTCCTGCCTTTCTGTGTCTGGGGTGAGGGTGAGAATGGCCGCTGGCTGGATGTGCTTGAATTTTGCCCTCAGACGCAGAGGTCGTGGTAGGGACCACGAGACCAGAGACATTGCCTGGAGACGTGGCAGTGGCTGTCCATCCCGATGACACCCGATACACAGTAATGCCCTGCCCTGCCCCTGCCCCTGCCCCTGCATCCTGCCCATCCTGCCCACAGCTTCCTCTCCCTCCTTCCCATGGTGGCGCCTTCTCTCCAGCTTCCGGCTCAGCCCTCCAGGGGCTCCGAGGCTGCCTGGTCTCTTCTCGATGTCGCCTTTTCCTCTGGCTGGGGTTGACCAGATCGGGTGGGGCAGATCCACGCTGCCTGTCTGTGCGCCTACCTTGAGGCTGCGTTGGCCCCTGGCTGGCAGAGTAGTCACACCCAGCCCCTTGAGAACCGTGGCTGACCCCTCTGGCTCTTGACGTGGTCCTCCCCCGTGTCCCCAGGGCCCTCCCGCCCTGCCCAGGCCTTTCTGCTCACGTGTGCCTGTCCTTGCCCCGCCCTCCCTTCAGCATCTGCATGGGCGATACCTTCGTCACCCCTTGACAGGGCAGCTTCTCCCCCTCGTCACGGACTCTGCTGTCCAGCCGCACGTGGGCACGGGTGAGTGCCCTCAGGAGGAGGGAGCCAGCTGCTGGGGGTGGGGCCCGGGGGGCGGAAGGGCGGGGAGCCGTGTGGAGTCCTCAGGGAGGCATGCCACGATGGGAGCCTACGCCTGGTCGGCTTCCATGCTCGCGGGCTCTGCTCCCCCAGGGGCAGTGAAGGTGACTCCAGCGCACAGCCCTGCTGACGCCGAGCTGGGGGCCCGCCACGGCCTGCGCCCCCTGAGTGTCATTGCCGAGGATGGGACCATGGCCCCCGCCTGTGGAGACTGGCTGCAGGTGGGCCTGGCCTACTGTTCCCCACCCTGTGGGGCCCCCCGCCATCCCCCTCGCCCCCCTTGTTCTCCTTTCTTTGGAGGTCTTGAAGCTTTACTACTGCCCCCTTTCCAGGGTCTCCACCGCTTCGTGGCCCGGGAGAAGATCCTGTCCGCGCTGAGGGAGCGGGGCCTGTTCCGGGGCCTCCAGAGCCACCCCATGGTGCTGCCCATTTGCAGGTGAGCCCCCCTGATGTCTTCACCTCAGGCTCCCCGGGAGGGCGTGGGGGCTC
The DNA here is from genome assembly GCA_004026665.1 of Murina feae. Taxonomy (NCBI): domain Eukaryota; kingdom Metazoa; phylum Chordata; class Mammalia; order Chiroptera; family Vespertilionidae; genus Murina; species Murina feae. The sequence goes on from PVJC01020503.1 coordinate 13,256, forward strand.
TGCACCCCTCGGGCTGGAATGCAGGCCTGCATCAGTGTCACTGGCTGCCGTGTTCTCAGGGCGCGGGCCTGGCACTCGTGGGCCCTGGAGCCCTGGGGAGAGGCCAGGGCTGGGCCAGGCTCAGCCATGTCCCTTTCAGCCGCTCCGGGGACGTGGTGGAGTACCTGCTCAAGAGCCAGTGGTTCGTCCGCTGCCGGGAGATGGCGGCCCGCGCGCTGCAGGTGAGGAAAGCCCCGGGCGGGTGCAGAATCAGGACGCTGTGGGCAGGATGGCGATGCGGCCCAGAGGGCTGGCTCATGTCCTCGCTCAAGCCCAGAATCTTCTCAGGAGGTTTGGGAGGTCCTTTTGAGCTCGAGAAGCTGGGGGGGGTGGGGGGAGGCGGGAGCACTGTTGAAGGTCTCCCGCAGGCTGTGGAGTCGGGGGCCCTGGAGCTGAGCCCATCCTTCCACCAGAAGAACTGGCGGCTCTGGTTCTCCCGCACTGAGTAAGAGGGGCTCTGGGGGAGTGTGTGGGGGGGGCGGGCACTGCTCCCGCTGAGAAGCCACTCTGCTCTGGCTCCGCAGGGACTGGTGCGTCTCCCGGCAGCTGTGGTGGGGCCATCGGATCCCAGCCTACCTGCTCGCGGGGGAGCCCGGGGAGGAGGTAGGAGGCCGAGTGGGCGGCAGGGCGGGGCTCAGCCCGGAGTCGCAGGCCCGCGGCTCAGGCCCTCTCTCCCGTGGCCCAGCCTCAGTCCTGTGACCTCCCCGCTCTGGCTCCCGGCCTTCGTCTCCCTGCGGAGGCCCTGGGAGACCCAGAGACGGGCTTCCCACCTGCGGCGGCTCCTCACACGCCTCGTTCTGCAGGGCCACGGGGAGGACTGCTGGGTGGTCGGACGGACAGAGGCTGAGGCCAGAGAGGCGGCTGCAGTGCTGACGGGGAGGCCAGGAGCTGAGCTGACCCTGGAGCGCGGTGAGGGCTGGGCCTGGAGGGGTGGGATGGGGCTGACGTGCAGGCTGAGGGCCTAGGAGCTGAGTTCCAGTTCTGTTTCACAGACCCCGATGTCCTGGACACGTGGTTCTCTTCAGCTCTTTTCCCCTTTTCTTCCCTGGGCTGGCCCCGGCAGGTGAGGCCCCGGGTGAGTGGCAGAGGGAGCGTGGAGGCGAAGGACACGCGTGGGCCTGAGTCTCGAGGAGATGGCACCAGGGCCTCTTCCTGCTTGTCTTTCCTCCCAGACCCCAGACCTCACTCGCTTCTACCCCCTGTCACTTCTGGAGACAGGCAGTGACCTCCTGTTCTTCTGGGTGGGCCGCATGGTCATGTTGGGGACCCAGCTCACCGGGCAGCTCCCCTTCAGCAAGGTAACGCCCTGTTGTGCCTTGTCCCTTGGTAGCTCGTGTCCCCAACCTTGTCCTCGCTCTAACCCCTGCCTTGGTCTTGGTGGTCTCCACCTCCTGACTCCTCCCCACCTCAGCCCTAAAGCCTATGGGGACGCCCTCCCCCCCAGGTGCTTCTGCACTCCATGGTTCGGGACGGGCAGGGCCGGAAGATGAGCAAGTCCCTGGGGAACGTGCTGGACCCACGGGACATCATCCGAGGGGCGGAGCTGCAGGTAGGATGAGAGCTGGGCAGGGCTGGGGTTTGTGGGGGGGAGGAGCCAACTGGGGGTTCAGGTGTGGGACCCTTGTAGGGGTGGGTCTTGGACTGTGTATACTCACCTGTCCCAGGTGCTGCAGGAGAAGCTGAGGGGTGGGAACTTGGACCCCACAGAGCTGGCGATCGCGGCTGCGGCGCAGGTGTGTCCCCGATGTTTGCCCCACCCGGCCTCTAGCTCCCAGCCACTGGCTTCTCTGCGGCCCAGGCTCCTGGCCCTGCAGCCTCATGGCATCTGCCACCCCTCCTCCCTCTGGTTGCAGAGAAAGGACTTCCCTCATGGGATCCCCGAGTGTGGGACAGATGCCCTGCGCTTCTCCCTGTGCTCCCATGGGGCTCTGGGTAAGCCGGCAAGGTGTTGGGGTCGTGAAGAGGGGCTGGCAGGGCTGAGGAGCCCTGTGCCCGCTTTGCATGCGCTCTCCTCTCTCTCCCAGCCGGGGACCTGCACCTGTCTGTCTCTGAGGTCCTGAGCTCCCGACATTTCTGCAACAAGGTCTGGAATGCCCTGCGCTTTATCTTCAGCGCTCTAGGGGAGAACTTCACGCCACAGCCTGCAGAGGAGGTGAGAGAGAGAGGTACCTGACGTGGGTTGTCTGCTGTCTGAGGCGGAAGGCAGCCTCTGGAAGGAAAGGAAGGGGCGTGGCGTCGCCCTCCCATGACCTGCAGCCCCTCTGCCTGCAGCTGTGCCCCACGTCCCCCATGGACGCCTGGATCCTGAGCCGCCTGGCCCGTACTGCCCGGGAGTGTGAGCGAGGCTTCCTCACCCGGGAGCTGCCCCTCGCCACCCATGCCCTGCACCACTTCTGGCTCCACAGCCTCTGTGATGTCTACCTGGTGAGTGGAGCTGGGCTGGTGCGTGCTCTCCTGCAGGCCTGCCCCTCGTGCCCTGAGAGTGCGCTGTCCCTGGCACAGCTCTCTGCTGGGTTCCCCATGGTCCCTTCCGTTAGGACAGGAAGACAGTGAGCCAGGGACCCTGACTCCCCTTCCCGGGGCTGGCCGAGCGCCTGCCCTGCCTGTCCTGGGCGAGAGGAGGCAGGGGGCTTCTGAAGCAGTCGGACAGGCAGGCCCGGAGGTGGAGGGAGCTGCTTCCTCAGCTTTGGACACGGTTCAGGCTGGGCAGCTGGCATGGCTGGGGAGGAAGTGCCATGGTCTGCGCCTGGGTCCTCAGCTAATATCGTGGGAGGGCCAGCGGTGCATCCGGGACGCTACCCCAGCTCAGCCTCCCTAGGCGGTGGGCGGTGGAAGTGGTCGCTGCTCATCCCAGGGATGCTGCCAGCTCAGGACCGCTGCACGAGCTCACTGCTTCTCCATCTTTTAAAAAACTCTGTCTCTTTGATGAGCAGAAAACTCAGTAGTTTTCTTTCTTTCTTTCTTTTTTTTTTTTTAAATATATTTTATTGATTTTTTACAGAGAGAAAGGGAGAGGGATTGAGAGTTAGAAATATTGATGAGAGAGAAGCATCAATTAGCTGCCTCCTGCACACTCCCTACTGGGGATGTGCCTGCAACCAAGGTACACGCCCTTGACTGGAATCGAACCTGGGACCCTTGAGTCCACAGGCCGACGCTCTACCCACTGAGCCAAACCAGTCAGGGCAGTAGTTTTCTTTCTAAATTACACAATCTTCCTACAGTTCAGTTACCCACCTGCCTCTGAGAATCCTGCCTGGGGTTCCCCTGCTTGTGGGACAGCCGATGCTGTGCCCGCAGTCCTGGCTGTGGGAGGCCAGGGTGTGGCGTGACCCGCAGGCTTCCCCCCCAGGAGGCCGTGAAGCCGGGGCTGTCGCACAGCCCCCGCCTGCCGGGGCCGCCTCAGGTGCTGTTCTGCTGTGCGGACGTTGGTCTCCGCCTGCTGGCCCCGTTCATGCCCTTCCTGGCCGAGGAGCTCTGGCAGAGGCTGCCCCCCGGGCCAGGTGGCCCCCGCGCCCCCAGCATCTGTGTTGCTCCCTATCCCAGTGCCCAGAGCCTGGTGAGTCACATCCCTGGGTGGTCCGCGGGGCTGGGGGGCTTCTGAAAGGGTTAGCTGTGGGTCACTAACAGCTGACACTTCACTGCGGAGGCTTTGGGTTCTGCAGCGCCTCGGGGAGCCCTGTTAGCACCTTGGGCAAGAGCGACCGTGCCTCAGTTTCCCCCGTCGTTAAACCGGGATGGTAGCAGGCAGTGCTGTGCTGTGATGAGGGTGGATGCTAGGAACAGGACGTCCCAAAGTCTCAGTGCAGTTTTAAGCTTTAATAACCTGCAAGGGATGAATGCCGCAGACTTACCCAGAAATCATTTTCAAGCTTAACTGAGTTTTTAGATTATGTGTTTTGTGAGTTTTGAATAATACGTTTTAAATGTTCGGTATCGTCAGTCAGAGCAACTGAACAGGCATCAGCCCTGATCCTCTAAGATGGTAGACGGCACCCAGGTTTTGTGGGTGGCATCCCCGAGGCGGTGCAGAGGCGCGGTGGGCAGGGCGGAGTGGAGCCGGGAGAGGTGGCCGGTCCCAGGAGCCTGCTGCTCAGCGCGGTCCGGTCCCCCTGCAGGAGTGCTGGCACCGCCCTGAGCTGGAGCAGCGCTTTTCCCGGGTCCAGGAGGCCGTGCAGGCGCTGAGGGCTCTCCGGGCCACGTACCAGCTCACCAAGGCCCGGCCCCGAGGTGAGGCGTGGCCTGGGCTCCCAGTGCCTGCAGAGAAGCAGCGGCTGGTGGGGCGGGGGGAGTGCTTGGGCAGGCCTTGACCCTGACTGGCCCCTTTCCCCAGTGCTGCTGCAGAGCTCCGAGCCCGGAGAGCAGGGTGTCTTCGAGGCCTTCCTGGAGCCGCTGGGCACCCTGGGCCGCTGCGGGGCTGTGGGCTTCTTGCCCGCAGGTGCTGCCGCCCCCTCCGGCTGGGCCCAGGCCCCGCTCAGTGACAGCGTTCGCGTCTACATGGAGCTGCAGGTGCTCAGAGGAGCTGGGCGCTGGGAGGGTCAGAGAGGCTGTGGGGCGGAGGGCAGGGCAAGTTCTGTCCAAGTGAGGGGGGTCTTCGTGTGGGAGGTGCAGGGCGACCCTGATGCCTCTGTCCTCCCACAGGGCCTGGTGGACCCGCAGGCCCATCTGCCTCTGCTGGCTGCCCGAAGGCACAAGTTGCAGAAGCAGCTGGATGGCCTCGTGGCCCGGACCCCGTCAGAGGGGGAGGCCGAGGCTCGGTGGCAGCAGAGGGTGAGGCTGGGAGGCTGCCCAGGGAGCCCGCCTCCCGAGGAAGGGTGGAGGGAGGGTGGGCCTCCTGCCAGATCCTTGGTGTTCTCGCCTGTCCAGCTTTCTTCCCTCCACCTGGAACTGTCGAAACTGGACCAGGCGGCCTCTCACCTCAGGCAGCTGATGGCTGCGTCTCCCAGCCCCAAGGAACCGTGAGCTCTTCTCCGCCCGCCCAGACCTGCCTGTGAGGACAGACTGACCCTACAGCTGCTAGGAATCCACGTGGTACACCTCGCTCCCGGGAGCAGACCAGCGTGGCCACTTGAGGCGCGCACTCCTGCCCGCTGCCCCTGCAGCCCCACCTGGAAGCTTAGGCTGAGGAAGTGCAGATAAAGTCTCAAACGCATCTGCCTGTGGTTCTTTTGTCCCTCTTTCCCCAGTGGTGACTCTTGCCTCTCACTTGTTCCCCTAGATTCTTGCCTGGGGAAGGAGGGCTGCCTCTGCTCCAGGCTCGGGCCGCTGTGGGAGTGGGTGCTGGGCGGGCCGCCTCGCTGGAGGGAAGCGGAGAGTTCTTGTGCTGGCACAGTGACCCGGGTCCACTACCGCCCGGGCTTGCTGACAGTGCCCGGCTGCTCCTGGCCTGCCCTTTCCCGCTTCCTTGCTCCTCTGGGTGGGGGCTGAGAGGAGCAGGGACTTCTTCCGGGCCGGAGGGGCTTCCGGGAGTGCTCCCCACTCTGCTGAGATGCGTGCAGGGACACTGTCCAGCCCTGATGGGCGCACAGATGCCCACCGCCCACCGCTGCTGCCGCCTCGTCGCAGTGGAGTTCAGGGCCTGGCCCTTCCAGGCCCAATTCCATGGTGGCTGCTCGCAGCTGGGCCTGCCCTGGTGCTGCTGAATCCTGAGACCTCAGAGGTGGGGCCGTTCTCTCCATTTCTGAGATGAAGAAACGTGCTCACAGAATAAAAGTAGTTTGTGTAAAAAGTATCACCTGGGATTTAGCCCAGTGACTTACATGCAGTTTTTTCTGGTGCTACAACAGCTTCACGTATGTGGTGGCTCTGCCCTGGCCGGCACGCCTCCTCCGCTCTGCACTTGTAACTAGTCTAACATCTGCCCAGTCCCACCGGCACGTCCACATTCCCACCCAGCGCGAGAGGAAGCGGTGGGCAGCTTCCTTTTCTCTTCCCCAAGATCATCAGGTATTGCTTCAGGACCTGCTCTGTACTGGGCCCTGTTCTGCACCCTCAGATTCATCAGTGAATGAAAAAAAACAAGATCTGTGCCCGGTAGTACTTTGGTTCTAGCAGGGAAAGTCAGAAATAACATAAGTACGTACTCTGTAGTGTGCCTGAAGGTCGTGAAAGCTGGGGGGTGGTAGGGGAGGGGCCTGTGTGTGTGGGGAGAGCAGGTTGTAGTATTGCAGTGGGTCAGGTGGGAGTCATTGCTGGAGGTGAGGACGTCGGAGCTGAGAGCGGGTCTGGGGGAGGGAGAGTGGGTGGAGCATGCCTGAGTGCCCAGTGGGGAAGGGAGGAAGGCTCAGGAGGATTATGTAAGGTGGTGCTGCTGTTCAAAATGGTAGCCATTTGGTAATTTTAAAAGTTCAACATTGAGTTCCTACCTCAAGGGCCTGATAGCCACATGTGGCTGGTGGCGACCATGCTGCTCAGCGCAGGCTCCAAAGCATTTCCATCATCTCAGAAAGTCCTGTTGGAAGTGCTGGTCCAGGAGCTTGTTGGTCATTGTTAGGGCTTTGTTGCCTTGGAAGTGCCTACTTCCTTTCTGCTTGCATCCTGTTGGACCACAACCACAGCCTTTCCTGGCTGTGAGGGAGGCCCAGCTGAAGTTCACATGGCTGTCCAAAAGGGGGAGCATGCTTATCGGATGCTTACCACCCCGGGGCTCATGAACCCCAAAGCATTCTTTGCACTGCTCTGTCGTGAGTTTGCGGAGAGAATTCTTAGAGAAAAGCACCTGGAAGTCACAGCCCAGTAATCTCAGGTCCTGAGGTCTAAGAACAGGCTCAGAAGCAGTCTGCTCCTCCAGACACTTGGGGATCCAGACTTCTAGAACCCCAGCTTGTTTGGGCCGACACAGAGGTGCCACTTGCCCACCGGTGCAGGCCCTCAGCCACATCTCCTCTGGGCTGACTCCCAGGACAGGTGCCAAGGGAGCGAGGGGGATTTGAGTTTGTTTTCACTCTTCCACTTCCCATGCTCCCCTCGCTTTAGGGTCCCCTCCCTCCAGAGCAGCAGCACTCATTTCCTTGGTGCTGACGGTGTGGGGTGGGTGGACAGGAGGCAGGCCGGCACAGTGGAGAGCGAAGCAATTCTATCCACCCCCCAGCGGCAGGGCTGGGCAGCGTGCTTGGCAGCTGGTAAGAAGTCAAGACGGTCGTCTGCGTTCAGTTCTGGTCAAGGGCATGTGCCTTGGCTGCAGACTCCTTCCCAGCCCAGCCCCTGGCTGGGGCACATGCAGAAGGCAACCAATTGATGCTTTTCTCTCACATCGATGTTTCTGTCTCCCCTCTCTCTTCCACTCTAAAAAGTAATACTGTAGCTGAAACTTCAGGTGTCAGAAAAATAGGATGGAAAAGAATTGGGCCTGGCTGACACCATCTGCCTGCACTTGCATGCCTCGTTGTCTGAAATTCCTTAAGAGCCATGGTCAAGGAAACAGGGTCACCGTGGAGGTCAAGAAGCATGCAAAAATCGACATAGTCTGTAACCGGGAAGGCAGGATTCAAACCCTGGACTTAGTGACTCCAAACCTGCCACAGGGCCTATCAAATTCCCACTGAATCATTAGCAAAGCTCCCAACATCCTCTATCTCTGTTCCGAACTGTTTTCTTGGTCTAACTGAAATCCTTACGCTTTGCTCAGTTGAGTTCATGTAGCGGGTGAGTGGATGGATGTGTGAGAAGCCCCCATGGGGACGATGTAGGGGCCTAGGTTCATACACCCCCATGGCTGTCTTAAAGGGGGGATGGTGTCCCCTTCCTGCCACCCTGCCTGCTGGGTAGGAGGCAGCCTGTGAGCAGAGGTGATCTGGGGCTGTGGGTGTTAAGCACTAAAGCCAAATTCCAGAGATTGGGCAGTCCACACCTCTGTGAGGAGCAAAGCAGCCTGACCAGTGTGGTCAGTGGTCAGGGTCTCGGGAACCAGGGGGAGGGCTCAGGTCAACACTAGGAGTGGTCAAGTGAACCGAGGGCCAGGCGAACAGCTGGAAGTGGTTCCCGGAACAAGGGGGTGGGGCCAGGTGACCAGCTAGAAGTGGTCATGTGGATAGGCTGGTGGGGCAAACCCCGGGAATGAGGCCCGACAACCAGGAAGTGACCCTGGATGGGCAGTGCTCCCAGAAGGGAGGGTTTCAGGGGCTTCACAGCTCTGTCAAAGCCACAGGCAAGACTGTGTGGGTCGCAGGACAGTCCAGCATGAGAGGCCTCCATGGTGGGGACCATGTGAGGTCTATAAGTTCATGGACCCCCATAATTGTCTTAAAGGGGGGGCTGGCTTCCCTCTTCTTGCCACCCTCCCTGTGAGTAGGAGGCAGCCTGTGAGCAGAAGGTGATCCAGGCTGTGGGTGTTAGGAACTTAGCCAATTTCCAGAGATTTGGCAGTCCCACCCCTCTGTGGGAGGAGCTAAGGAATCCGGACAGTGCGGCTCAGTGGTCAGGTGAACAAGGGGCCCTGTCTCAAAAACGAGGGGTATGCCCAGGTGACCAGCCTGAACTGGTCAGGTGAACCAGGCCTGTAGAACACGCATAAGTGGTCAGGTGAGCAAAGGGGAGGTGGGGCCCGGTGACCACCTGGAAGTGGTTATGTCATCAAGGGGGCGGGGCCAGGCGGACAGTCAGAGTGGTGATGTGACAGGATGGAGAGGGTGGGCTGGGTCCAGGTTAACACCCAGAATGAGTCAGGTGAGCAAAGGCTTGGCGCCAGGTCAGCAGCTGAGTGGTCAAGTGGATGGAATGCGGAGGAGGGTCACAAGAGAATGCCAGCGCCCCACTTCCCTGTGGCCCAGACTGTGGATGGCAGCAAGAAGGTCCCTGTCCTCAGGGAAGGGCGGTCCAGAGAACAAGGCAGAAAGCTGGCTCTCAGGGCCGGGCGACCAGGACGGGTCAGGACGGTGCTCCCAGAATGGAAAGGGTTTTCAGGGGCCTCACACAGCTCTGTCCTGATTTCAAAGCCCACAGGCAGGGCTGTCAGGGTCACAGGCCACTCCAGGGTGAGATGCCCCCATGGTGGGCATGATGAGGAGTCCTGAGGTGGACGGACCCTCAGGGCTATCTTGAAGGAGGGCTGGCGGCCCCCCGCTTGCCGCCCTCCCCACGGGGCAGGAGGCGGCCGGTGAGCAGATGGTGATCCAGGGCTGGCTGTTAGGCCTTTCACCCAACTTCCCGAGATTGGGAAGTCCACTTCTCTGGGAGAGGAGCTAATGGGCACGGCCAGTGTGAACATGGCACTGAGGGAGAGCGTGTCCTTCCCGGACCCTCTGCCTCCCAGGGCCGAGTCCTCTCCCTGTCGCCCTCTACTCGGAACCCATACTTGGAACTCACAGCCACACACAGGCGGGGAGTCAGCATGTTTACTGCCACGCAGCAGGGGTTCTGCTGAAGCTGGGGAACCCCCTGCCCCGCAAGGCAGCTCCCACTGCTCTCAGCCTGCGCAGGTGATGTGGTGTGGGGATCCTGCCTGCCGGGGAGTCACGCGGGTCCCCGGCGGGAGGTGGAGCAGGAGGCAGAGCTGCGGAGAGAAAGGTGAATGGCTCTCACACAGGTGCCAGCAGAGAGCCCCAAACCCACTCCGAAACACACGGGTTCCCACAGCCCACCTTCTCCCTCCCGAAGAGCTACCTTCTGGAGCAGCTCCAGGAAGCTGGAGCCATAGGACGAATTTGCCAGAAAGGAATCCTTCAGCTCCAGCCGCAGGGTCATCCCCGGCCCTGGAGACCCAGAAGTACAGCTTAGGACCCAGCCAAGGGCCGAGGCACAGGCACCCTGCTCCCTCTCCCTCCTCCGCACCAGGCCCTCCAAGCCCTCCGGCAGCGGTTCACCCTGAACTCGGGCTCAGGACCCGGTGCCTCTGTCTCTCCAGCTCCCCTTCTGGACCTCCTGCCACGAGGCCCCTGTCCAGCCATGCGGCCTCACCTGCTCCTCGTGAGCTGCCCAGGAGGGTCAGGAAGAGGAAGAGGGGCAATCTGGCCCCCATGGTGGCCACGGCACTCCTCAGGTGGACAGCAGAGGCACCTGAGCCCACTGGCCTCTCCTTGCTGGCCTGCCTCCTACAGCCAATCCTCAGCACAGGTGTGGGGTGCAGGAGGGGGGTCTGGAGGGGAAAGGTGGGTAACTGGATTTTCCAGTTCTCCTGACATGGTTTTGAGGACCCAGGAGAGGGCATTCGCTTGGCTGCTGGGGAAGCGTGGGTGGTCCCCCCTCACCCTCCTTCATCACGGATGCCAGTCCTGCAGGTTGCATGGCCTCACCCAGGCCTGGGCCTCTCATTGCTCTTTAGGGATTAATTATTAACTGCAATTAATTTCCATCATTCATGCCACGAAGGGCTCAGGAATGTGGGCCCAAGAGGGAGGAGTGGATTAGCCAAGTTTCTTCCCAAACCAGGTGACCCAGCCCCTTTCCAGGGGAGCAGCCTAGGCAGCGGAGCTTCCTCCTTGAGCGGTGCAGGCCTGGATTCATCAAGCCCCTCCCCCTCGCGGTTCAGCGAAAGGGCCCCTCATTCTCCCAGCGCAGGCGCTCAGGATGGCAGATGCCAGGATGGCAGGCGCATAGTGGGAGGTTCGGAGCCCATCCAATTCACCATCTTTCTTTAAAAACCAGGAAAAAGAACAACAGCCAGGAAACCAGGCCCGAGGAGTGAATGACCTCCTCAGGTCACACAGCCAGACAGCGGCAGAGGGCTTGGAGCTCATGCCTCGCGATGACAGACACACGTCACAAGCCTCTGGTCTCCACTTTGCCTCTGTATGTAACCTCTTCCCCCGCCCCCGCCCCCGCCCCGCAAACCAGAGGGCCCGGCACCGGAGCCTGGAGCGGAGCTGCCCACACATGGCGGCCCCGACGGGGCTAGAAGAGGACATGCAGGAAGGACCTGGCTCCCTCGGAGGAGAGGGAGCACCGTGTCTCCGTCCCAGGTGGACCCTGTGACATCCTTCTGGGCCTTAAAGCTGGGCCAGAGCACCTCCTTGGAGGAGCGAAGATACCGCTGTGCCTTGCCCCAGCGCATCGCTGGGAGGCTGTGGGTCGGGGCAGTAGCCTGGGGCTGGGCCCTGAACCTCTGCAGTGCACTCGCCCTCAACACCGCGACGTCCTCCCTGAGACCACTCCACCAGAGGAATGGACGCTCTGGGCTGCAGCCCTGGGTCTCCTGAGGGTCAGCTGCGATCCCCAGGCCAGGACATCCTTCACCCCAACCCAGCTGCCAATTCCTGCTTCTCCCAGAGACCCCAATAGTTGTACTTCCAGCGGCAGGAGGAGGCCCTGGGGGCAGGACGCCGACCCCTCCCTTCCAGGAGGGTCTGGGTGGGAGGCTGACTCAGGCTGGGGGCTAGGTCCCTGGTCTGGGAAGAGCCCGAGGGCTAGGTAGGGGAGTCCTCAGGCTCTTACTCACGCTCCCCCTTGCCTAGTGCTTCCTGGGATCAGGCTGGGACGCTAATCCCCTGGGCCCAGCTTGGTGACCTCTCCCTGGGAATGGAGATCCTGGTGTTGATGGAGGTCCTGGCACACCTGGCTCTCCAGAAGCACGAATAGGTCCCAGGGCCTTTAAAAGCCGGGGCCGTGGGCCTGCAGAGGCACCTGGCTGGCACCATGGACACCACGCGGGTGCTGCTTCTGGGCCTGCAGGCCTTCGCCACACTTGGTGAGCAGGCGCGAAAGTGGTGCTGGGTGTCGGGGAGAAGACTCAGGGACGTGATCTCCTCTTCTCACCAATGCTGCTGTTCTTTCCAACAGCTCAGCTGAGCCCGTGGAGGAACACAACACCCGGAGGCATCCGCACTGTCTCTGACAGTCTCTCTCTCTCTGGGGACATCCCGGGCGGCCTCCCCTCTGTCTCTGGGGGTCTCCCCTCTGTCTCTGGGGGTCTCCCCTCTGTCCCTGGGGGTCTCCCCTCTGTCTCTGGGGGTCTCCCCTCTGTCCCTGGGGGCCTCCCCTCTGTCTCTGGGGGTCTCCCCTCTGTCTCTGGGGGTTTCCCCTCTGTCTCTGGGGGCCTCCCCTCTGTCTCTGGGGGTCTCCCTACTATCTCTGGAGGCCTCCCCACTATCCCTGGGGGTCTCCCTACTATCCCTGGGGGTCTCCCTACTATCCCTGGGGGTCTCCCCACTATCCCTGGGGGTCTTTCTACTATCCCTGCGGGTCTCCCCACTATCCCTGGAGGCCTCCCCACTATCCCTGGGGGCCTCCCCACTGTCCCTGGGGGCCTCCCCACTATCCCTGGGGGTCTCCCTACTATCCCTGGGGGCCTCCCCACTGTCCCTGGGGGTGTGACTGCGACTGTCTCCACTGTCTCCGTGTCTCCAACCTCTGAGAATCTCCCCAGCCGCCCTCCGACTCCCGCCCCGACCGTGTCCGGAAGCAGTGCAGGCCCCGGCTCAGTGGCTCCAGGTGATCTTTTCCTGCTCCGTCCATCTTGGCCGGAGCTCTGGGTGGGGGCTCCCCGTCAGCGGCAGCTCCCAGAACCTCATCAAGTGGAGCCCTTTCTGCTTTCCGGTCTCTTAACCTTTTCCTTGTGGTTGGTGCCTTTCGTAGCTGCCTAGCACATCCTCTTGCCTCGTTCTCGACCATGTTCTTCCAGAAGCTTTATTAGTTTTCGAATTTAAGGCTGTGAGCCATCTCGGATTAATTCCTGGATACGGAGGGGCATCAAGGTCAAGTTTTCCCTCACTGGTAGTCTGTTCCCCAGAGCCATTGATTTTCCGGACCCTCAGCCGACCCACCTCTGTGCTGTCAGGGGCTGGGGACCACTGACAGGAGGCAGGGGAGTGCTAGAGGCCTCTATCGAAGGCCAGGTGACCATCCATCTATTTCTACCAGAGCTTGGGTTGAGGCCCTCTCCACCCCCACCCCCCACCCCCACTCCCACCCCCCACCCAGGTTCTGTTCCCAAGAGGATAGGAGCGAACTCCACTGAGAAATGTGGTCTTAGGGTCACAGTGAGAGGTGGGGCTTGAGGCCCACCTGCCTCGGGCACTGACCCGCCGGCTCTGCTCCTCAGGCCCCGCGCTTCCAGACTGGGCCATCGTGCTGATCACGGTCACCGTGGTGGCAGCGATTGTCAGCTTACTGTACGGGATCAAGAAGGTGAGTGACGCTGGGGTCCGAATGCCACAGGGCTGGGACCTGGTGCCCAGGACCCTGATGATAGCAAGGGCTTCCGAGAGAAGGCTGACAGCCGGCCGCACACAGAGGGAGGAGTGAGGAGGAGAAAGGAGGGAAGAGGGAGGAGGGAGGAGGGAGGAGGGAGGGAGGAGGGCAGAGCACGGGGAAAAGGTAGCCCAGGCTGGTGGCTGGGAGGAACACAGCCCGGTGGGCAGGGGCTGGGGACCACTGACAGGAGGCAGGGGAGTGCTAGAGGCTGACCAGCTCACAAAGGTGCTGAACTCAGTGTTTGGCCATGAGTCAGCTGTGTGGAGCTACAGTTTGAATCCTGCTCTGACATTATAGCTGGGTGTCCTTGTGCAAGTTGCTTAACCTCTCTGTGCTCCAGGTTCACATTCCTACTGCTGAGTGACACTTAAGGGCTACAACAAAGGGCTGTGCAGGGTGACGTGGGTGCACGCACATAAGCGCTAGGTGCTGGGCACAAGTGGTCTGCTTCCTGAGCATTCCTGTTGCTGGAAGGGGAGCGTGGAGGGCCAGAGCTGTGGGGGGAGGCAGCAGTCACGCTCCTGGGCCCTCAGCTAACCCACCCCATCCCCTCACCTCACAGGCCTGCCAGTTCCGGAAGGAGATGAGTGTGGGGTGTGGCTGTGGCTCTGTGACCCCATACGGCTGCCACCGAGAGGTCACCGGCCAGCGCTTACCTGTCAAGTGAAGGGAGGGGGCTGGGATAGGGAGCACTCCCCTTGCCTTCCTTTTTCCTCTCCACACAGATTCATAGAGAAAACAAACCAAAACCAGTGAACAAACAGATAAGACAGAAACAGCCTCCTGGAGGCAGACCACAGGTTGGAGGTTTCCAAAGGGGACGGGTGGGTGGGGGAGGGTCCCCGGGAAAGGGGTCACTCTCTGGTGGAGGGTGCTGCAGCATTAATGGAAGTCGAATCGTGATGCTGTACAACTGAAATGAATATAATGTTATAAACCTATGTATTCTCAATAAAAAAGACATTTGGGGAAATTGAGAAAATATTTTTAAACAGTTCCTCGCTTCCATGCACGCTAAGTGGGCCTGTTCCTGTGGGTGGACTGCTGTGGCCGTGGGCTCCCGGGCCCCCAACCCGCCCACCCGCCTCCAACGCAGTGTTCTCCCCACGAGGGAAGGAGCGGCGCTGGACGGTCTTGCTGAGTTGTTGCGCACCTTCCTCTCCCGCCCACCCTCTCCCCCAACTACCAGAGCTGCTGCAGCTGAGGACACCTTGCTTGGGATCCCAAGACACATGAGGGGGTTCTCTTTGCAGCTCCTCCCATATGGAGCCCCTGGGACTGGCTCCCGGCCAGTGAGGATCCCGCCTCCGCCTCTGTGACGACCCCTGGACGCGTGGGGTGGGTGCTGGACGCATTCCTGCTGAGGGAAACGGCGTCCCTCCAGCGGCCCCAGCCTCTGCACCTTTGCCCCAGTGCGCGGGCTTGGCCACCAGCCAGGTACCAGTCACGTCTGGTCTCCGCCGCTGACCAGCAGAGTGGCCTTTGGCAAGTCCAAGGGTGTTTCATCTGTAAAATGGGCTGACATTGCTGACCTCCTAGGTGCTCAGCGCCTGACTCGGTGCACAGAGTGCTCGGGCTGGCAGGGCTGTCTTGGAACCAGCGCCTCAGCCTGTAGCTCAGACACAGCCCCTCCGTGCTGGTTCCTCTGTCTCAGTGCCTGGGTCCTCCGGGGAGATTGTGGTTAAAAAGAGGGGGGACGTTTATTTACACAACGAGACCCCCTGGCACTGCTGATGCGGGCCGGGAGAGTTCTTTGGTGTGGAGATGGGGACGCATCATGGATGTTTAGCAGCATCTGACTCTGCCCACTCGCGCCCGGCAGCAGCCCCTGCAGGCGTGACGAGGATGCCGATGTCCCTGGGAAGGCGGGTGCAGCGCAGCGGAGCCCAGGGCCCTCTGTCTGCCCCGGGCCCTCTCCTGCTGCGGGCAGGGCCGGTTCTGAGGAGTCAGTCTTAGCCGGATACCATGGAGCTTCATTAATCTCCCACTAATCACATTAATGAGCAATTGGCCTGCTCTCCTCTTCCCACCCATCCCAGCCCTGCCCAGGGCTTAGGGCTTAGTCACGCACTTAATGGGAGGGATTCACAGGCTCGACCCTCGGCGTGAGCTGCGCGGCCAGGCCCTGCCTCCCGCCCTCTCGGGCCGGCCCTCTCTCCTGCCCAGCAAGGGCCGTGCCCAGCCCCGGCTCTGCGCCGCTCGGCCCACTGAACACTTACTGATTGTCTGCTGAGAGGCGGGCACTGTGCAGGCACCGGGCGAGCTGGTGCCGCTCCCCGCGGAGGGAGCACAGGAAGCGGCGGTGGGAGTGGGGCTGAGATCCCAGACGCCGCGCGCCTCTCTTCCAGCCCCACCCAGCCCCGGGCCGGCCACTTGGGGGCCAGTGGATGAGTTTGGACAGTCTCTGAGCTAACGCTTGCTTCAGGCATGGGACCAGGAGGGAGGGAAGGGGGACAATGGGGGTTCCTCGCCTGAGGGTCTGCATTTCTGTGGGGTGGATGAGGTGGGAGAGGGGCCTCTGGTGGCCTGACCCTGTCCTGGTCCTAGTCCATGTCTGCTCTTCTCTGTCTCCGCCCCCTGCCTCCACATGCTGTCCTCTCAGGGCACCTGCAGGGCCTGGCCTGTGTGGGGCGCCCCCGCCTTTGCTCTGTTCCCTGGCGGCTCGGGCGGCTCCACCCAGGCCGACAGGGGCCCTGTGTGAGCAAGGGGCGTGGGGAGCTGGGCTGGTGCCCACTGGGGACAGAAGGCGAAGGTGGCGAAGAACCAGAATTTGAATCTCCTCCTCCGGCTCCCCCTCCCCGTCTTGTCCAGCCAGAAGCCAGCCCT